>JAFVLL020023608.1:0-27591 GCA_021397915.2 Tor tambroides
TATATATATATATATATACAGTTGAAGTCAAAAGTTTACATACACCTTGCAGAATCTGCAAAATGTTGATTATTTTACCAAGAGGGATCATACAAAATGCATGTTATTGTTTATTTAGTACTGACCTGAATAAGATATTTCTCATAAAAGATGTTTACATGTAGTCCATAAGAGAAAATAGTTGAATTTATAAAAATGACCGTTCAAAAGTTTACATACGCTTGATTCTTAATACTGTGTTGTTACCTGAATGATCCACAGCTGTTTTTTTTGTTTAGTGATAGTTGTTCATGAGTCCCTTGTTTGTCCTGAACAGTTAAACTGCCTGCTGTTCTTCAGAAAAATCCTTCAGGTCCCACAAATTCTTTGGTTTTCCAGCATTTTTGTGTATTTGAACCCTTTCCAACAATGACTGTATGATTTTGAGATCCATCTTTTCACACTGAGGACGACTGAGGGACTCATATGCAACTATTACAGAAGGTTCAAACGCTCACTGATGCTCCAGAAGGAAAAACCATGCATTAAGAGCCGGGGTGTGAAAACTTTTGAACAGAATGAAGATGAGTACATTTTTCTTGTTTTGCCTAAATATCATATTTTTTCATTTAGTACTGCCCTTCAGAAGCTACAGAAGATACTTACATTTTTTCCAGAAGACAAATTAAGTTAAATTTACCCTGATCTTCAAATTCAAAAAGTTTTCACGCCTCAGCTTTTAATGCATGGCTTTTTCTTATATATATATATATATATATATATGTATGTATGTATGTATGTATGTATTACCACTTCCGTTGTTAGTTCTTTCGGCATCCCTCCACCTCCCCATCTCCTCCTTTTATGCATATTTATTTCATTTATCCTTCTGTCTATACGGGGGGCTATCAGAGCTCGAGTAGAATAGTCTCTCTGAGCCCTCCATTGCAGACATCAAGCCAAATCCGTTTACCACTAATGCTAAGATTATATGGGCACACGAACTCAAGAAACTTAAAATATTTTGTTTTTACATACACAATCAGTATCTTAAAATCAGAAGTTTTATAATTATCTTTTGTTAATTCAATTATGTAATTCAAAATGCAGTGGTTCTTTCACTTATTAAGGCCACAAGTACTCAGGTCTTACGTTTTTGTCTTTTTGTCAGATTTTCAAATAAGTTTTTGTCTGAAATCAAAGTTTGTAATGTTGTGATTCACCTTGATGCTTGTTTGGTTTGGTTCCTGGCTTAAACACTCTTAAATAAAGACTATAAAAAAATCCCTATGAGAAAAATAAGCAGAGAAAAATACCAATGCCGCTGAAGGATTGGACGGGAACTATCGCACTCTATGGATCAATATATGTTGTTTTCAATGTACTTTATAAATGCTTTATAAATTTTGTTGTTATACTGACTCTTCTTTCACTATTCTACTTGACAGATGACCTCCAGTCCAGCAGGGGGCTCTGACTTACTTGTCTGGTTTCAGGTCTCGGTGTACGATGCCATAATTATGAATGTACTCCAGCGCTAAAACTGTTTCAGCAAAGTACATCTGGGCCATTTCCACAGGAAGGGCTCCGATATTTTTCAGCAGGGTTGCACAGTCACCACCTAAACAAAAAATAAAGTGGTTGAATTATAAAAATAATTGGCTGTAAAATGACTAAAATCTGGGTTGTGTGTACAAATTAGGATTGAATCGTTGAGTGTGTCTCATGCCTTACCCTCCACATACTCCATAACCATACACAGGTGACGGCGTGTCTCGAAAGAGCAGAACATGCTGACCACGAAGGGGTTCTCGGCGAAGGTCAGGATGTCCCGCTCCACGAACGCCTGCTGGATCTGGTTCCTCAGGATCAGGTTTTGTTTGTTGATCTTCTTCATAGCAAAGCGCTGCCGCGTCTCTCTGTGTCTGACTAAATACACAGCTCTGCGATCAAAACGAGAGAGAGATATTTACACATAGGTTTTGAGTAATTTGAGAGTAAATTGAGAGTGAATAGTGATATTCTCACCCATACGCTCCGTTGCTGATGAGTTTGATAGTTTGGAAGTCTGATTCACAGGGCGGTTTGATGGCTTTGAGCTTCCCCTGAGAGAAAGCCAGATAAAAGATTCAGAAATATATCGACTGGTGTATAATTTCACTCCCTATGCCATTTCAGTTCAATACCACTTTAATCATGAATCCCTGCCGCTGCAGTTGTGCTGCGAGAGTTTGTTTGGTCCTTCATTAAAAATAAGTTTCCATGTTAAAGAGTGAGAAAATTGCAGGCTTATATAACACATCTTGTTCTGTTTTTTCAACCCTATTTTTCCTCTTAAACAACTAGTAGGTAAAAACTAGTAGGTTTTGGTCATTGCAAAACAATTTACACTTGATTATACTAATACACTCACTTCAGCAGAGTCGTCCGTCTCTGGTGTGTGGGGTCCCTCGCTGTCATAACTCTCCAAATTCACCATTTCTGCGTGCAAGGATCATGTTTGGTTAATAAATTTTACTATGCAATAAACATGCACTGCCATTGAGGAAAAAAATTACATAAATGTGTTGTTTGAGGTGTTTGACAAGTTTCTAGTCAAATTAAACTAAATCAATTATGCACGTGTAATGCATTTATTAATAATAATAAAATATACTACTGTTCAAAAGTTTGTGGTCAGTAAGATTTTACATTTTTATCAGAGAAGTCTCTTATAGGCTGCATTTATTTGATCAAAAATACACTAAAAACAGTAAAATTATGAAATATTATTACCATTTAAAATAACTATTTTCTATTTGAATATATTTTATAATATAATTTATTTCTGTGATGCAAAGCTGAATTTTCAGCATCATTACTCCTGTCTTCAGAGTCACATGATCCTTCAGAAATCATGAAAATATGCTGATTTGCTGCTCAGGAAACATTTCTGATTATTATCAATGTATTAAACAATTATGTAAACCGTGATACATTTTATGAGGATTCTTTTATGAATAGAAAGTACAAAAGAACAGCATTTATTTGAAACAGAAATCTTTTGCAACATTATAAACATCTTTACTTTACTATGCATCCTTGCTGAATAAACGTATTAATTTCTTTCAAAAAATCGTATTGGAATATATATGTGCCCAAAACTTTAACGATTCATCACTCTCAACAAATGAAGAGTTATCTAACATTCATAAATAATTAGCCATCTGCCTGTCTATGAGCAATTCATCAGCATATTGCCTAATCGAGTCTAAAAACAACACCTCCAGTCGCCACAGCAACCATCCATTCTAGAGAGAAAAATGAAGCATCACCGATCTAAAAAAAGACTGTGATATAAATAAACAACACTGAAATAAATACAAACAAGCTCTAAAGCAGCATTACAACAGCACTTTCTTTGTCAGACTCTAGCTGAGTTCAATAAACCGCCATATAGAAAATAACATCTTCAACATGTCTGGGATTTTATACTTCATTTCATTTTGTGCAGCCAGAAAATGAAGTGAGGGGATTGAAACGAGTCTTTGCAATTTCACACCAGATTTGAGTGACCTGAGTGAGATCTGTTTTTCCAAGGATGCAGTTTCTAAAGCTGGTGACATGCAGAGCAGTGCAAGATTTAAAACTGCATCCAGATAAATGACGTCTGAATCTGACAAATCTGTGAAATCTCATTAGGACATAATCATACTCAATAAAAACAACAATGAAAATGATTCATACAGTCCCAAATGAAAAGGATTAGCTATACATTTTATACCCATTGAATGCAATGAAATGAAGTGAGATAAAATAAATTAGGTTCAATGTTCAATTAAAGTTCATTGTTTACATTTTAAATTCAATTGGGTAATATCTGTGCTATTAGTGTCACTAAACTGAATTGCAATACAATTACCGGCCTTTGAGGAAGAAAATTACATAAATGTGTTGTTTGAGAAACTATTTTTAGTTTTTAGTACAATTAATAGCCACAAATTTCTAGTCAAATCAAATTAAATATATAATAATAATAATAATAATATAAACTACTGTTCAAACGTTTGAGGGTCATTAAGATTTTTTTTACTGTGTTTGAAAATAGTCTCTTCTGCTCACCAACGCTCCATTAATTTGATAAAAAATGCAGTAAAAACAGCAAAATTATGAAATATTATTATAATTTAAAATCACTATTTTCTATCTGAATGTATTATAAAATTAAATTAATTCCTGTGATCAAAGCTGAATTTTCAGCATCATTACTCCAGTCTTCAGTGTCACATGATCCTTCAGAAATCAGTCTAATATGCTGATTTGATGCACTAAACTGAATAGCAAAAATAATGATTGCTTTTCAAACGCAACCTCAGTCTGCCATTGGTCAGTCTATGGCCTAAACTCAACGCTATTGGTTGAGTCAATGCTACTAATTAGGGCTGGCGAGATGCTGAAACAAACAGAGCATTGAGTCACATTGTTTATATGGTGGAAATTAACAAAAAAACGTCTTACATATACAGTGCTGCTGGAAAGTTTGTGAACTCTTTAGAATTTTCTATATTTCTGCATAAATATGACCCAAAACATCATCAGACTTTCGCACAAGTCCTGAAAATAGACAAAGAGAACCGCATCAAACAAATGAGACAAGAATATTTTTTTTGTCATTTATTTATTCAGGGAAATGATCTAATATTGCATATCTGTGAGTGGCAAAAGTATGTGAATCTCTTGGATTAGCAGATAATTTAAAGGTGAAATTAGAGTCCATCTGTGCAGAGGGGTTTTCAGTCAGTGTGCAATGACTATCAGATGTCAGTACGTGATCTGTTTTATTCAAAGAACAGGGATCTATCAAAGTCTGATCATGTTTGTGGAAGTGAATCATGTCATGAACAAAGGAGAATACTGAGGACCTCGGAAAAAGAGTTGATGTTGCTCATCAGGCTAGAAAAGGTTAAAACCATCTCTAAAGTGTTTGGACTCCACAAATCCACAGTCAGACAGATTGTGTACAAATGGAGGAAATTCAAGACCACTGTTACCTTCCCGAGAAGTGGTCGACCAACAAAGATCACTCCGAAGCAGAACGTGTAATAGTCTGCAAGGTTGCAAAAGTTCCCAGGGTAACTTCTAAGCAACTAAAGGCCTTTCTCACATTGGCTAATATTAATGTTCATGAGCCCACCATCAGGAGAACACTGAGCAAGCATGGTGTGCACAGCAGAGTTGCAAGAAGAAAGCCACTGTTCTCCAAAAAGAAAATTGCTTGCTAAAGATCATGTGGACAAGCCAGAGGACTATTGGAGAAAGGTTTAATGGATGGATGAAACCAAAATAGAACTTATTGGTTTAAATGAGAATCTATTATGTTTGGAGAAAAGAACACACTGCGTTCCAGCTTAAGAATCCCATCTGTGAAACTTGGTGGAGGTAGTATCATGGCTTGGGCCTGTTTTGCTGCATCTTGGCCAGGACAGCCTGCCATTATTGATGGAGCAATGAATTCTGAATTATACCAGAAAATTCTAAAGGAAAACATCAGGACATCTGTTTAAGAACAGAGTCTCAAGAGAAAGTGGGTCATGCAGCAAGACAACAACCCCAAACACACAAGCCATTCTACCAAAGAATGGTTGAAGAAGAATAAAGTTAATGTTTTGGAACGGCTTAGTCAAAGTCCAGACCTTAATCCAATTAAAATGTCGTGGAAGGACCTGAAGCAAGCAGCTCATAGTAGGAAACCCGCCAACATCACAGAGTTGAAGTGGTTCTGCACTGAGGAATGGGCTAAAACTCCTACAAGTTATTGTGCAGGACTGATCAGCATTTACAAGAAACTTTACCTTCAGTTACTGCAGCAAAAGTGGGTCACACTAGATACTGAAAGCAAAGATTCACATACTTTTGCAATGCACGGATATGTAACACTGGATTATTTTTCTCAAATAAATGACAAAGAAAATATTTTTCTCTCACTTGTTTGATTGGGTTCTCTTTGTCTACTTTCAGGACTTATATGAAAATCTGATTATGTTTTGGGTCATATTTATGCAGAAATATAGAAAATTCTAAAGGGTTCACAAACTTTCAAGCAGCATTGTATCTGTAAATTAAGCTGGGATAGAAGAGAAACACATTCTTCAGCTTTAACTAAATAGACCGAGCGGCATTCAAAGATATTCAGAGTGCATTTTCTGCCTGAAAAGAGTTTTGTTGTGTTTAGTTGTGCAGCGAGAGAGAGTTAGTGTATGTTTTTATAAAAAGCCCCATTACTCAGAGCGGGCTGCTGTTTGCCAGGTTCACAGCGGTGCTTACACATTTCCCTGCGTTCTTGGCAGGAATACAAACTTCCCACCGCCTGTGTGCCACCTTAACCTGCTCCATAATCTCAACAATGTCTCTCAGCATGACCTACATTTCCCTCCCTCTCTCCAGCTTCTTCTACGCTCTTTCCCTCCAGAGACAAACGCGCTCGCTGTGTGAGGATGTTCAGTGGTGTTCGTCTTTCTCACCTTCCAGAGGGTCTCTGGTCAGGCCGAGCTGGCTGATGATGTACCGCGGGATGTCTGCTTTCATTAGCTGGCCCTCTTTAGCGTGGTCTTCTGCTGCCTCCAGTAGGTGGTAGAACTCTTCAGGGTTAAACTCCTGAAAAAAAACACAAATAATGTTGTTTTTTGGTCAGTTGCTGCATTCTGCAGTCAAATACATGCCTGTTTTAAAGTTTGGGGTTTGTAGAATTCTTAATATTTTCGAAAGAAGTCTCTTATGCTCACCAAGGCTGCATTTATTTGATCAAAAATACAGTAAAACAGTAATATTATGAAACATTATTAGAATTTAAAGTAACTGTTTTTTATTTGAATATATTTTAAAATGTTTCAATTTATTCCTGTGATCAAAGCTGAATTTTCAGCATCATTACTCCAGTCTTCAGTGTCACATGATCCTTCAGAAATCATGAAAATATGCTGATTTGCTGCTTAAGAAACGTTTCTGATTATTATAAATGTTGAAAACAGTTGCAGCTTCATATTTTTGTGGAAACTGTAGGTATTCAGATAAAATAATGGTAACACTTTACAATAAGCTTCCATTTGTTAACATTAGTTTACATGAACTAACAATGAAAAATACTTAAATAATAATTAATGAATAATTCATGAATCTTAGATTTCACCATTTACTAATACATTATTCAAATCAAAATTAGATCTCAATATTTAATGGACCTGAGTTAACATGAACTGAAATGAGCCATTAATATACTATTAATAATATACTATTGCTCAATGCTAGTTAATGCTAGTTAATGCATTAACTAATGTTCACTAGGGATGGTAAGATTCACCGATTCGCATCAATGCATCAACATAAAAGTTAACGATATGATGCATCGATTTAAAAAAAGTGTGCATTGGATACAAGTTGGTTTCAAATTTGTTTCCAACATAATTCATCGGTAAGAACCAATTTATTTATATATAATTATTAGTAGATACACTATACTTTTATTATTTAGAAAGTGACCAATATTTTATAAGTAGATTTATTTCCTCTCTCTAAACTGCTTCTCAGGCGCGTTCTCTTATCACCACTGCTGCTACGTGAATATGACGTATTACAACACTATGAAGACCGAGGCGTTAGAAGTCAGTTTATTTATGATTTGCTGTCTGTCTGAACCAAAGAAATAAAAGCAAACCATCTGTACCATAATGAATTGCACAGCATCATATTTTTTTTCCACTGCATCATATTTCATTGAATCGCATTGTGTTGAATCGAAATTGGATCGCACTGCATTGTAATAGGGGTGAATCAAATCGTATTACATCGGTAGCTGCTTCATATGTATCTTTAATGTATCATATCGTTGGTTCTGCATCGAGATGCGTATCACATCAGCCTCAGTTATGGAGATGCACATCCCTAATGCCCACTGACGGCACCTTATTGTAAAGTGTTACCAAAATAATTCTCGACTCAACTCAGTATTGCATGTCCACATATGTCTTTATTTGGTAATCCATATTATTTATTTATCCACTGATCCGTATTTCCAGTGATTGCACTGCTGGACACATTTTCAGAGGTCCTTTTTTTTTTTTGATAATACCAGTCGAGGGGTTTGTTATACTCAAGCCTTTCAGCACATTGTACTTTCTTCTCCTGACCCCTGGTGACCCCATCAGCCAGTTGCCATGGCAACTACACAACGTAGGCTGAAGAAGCGACTAAGCCCAGCGACCGGCAGATCAAGTCAAGTGTGCGTGTGTGTGTGTGTGTGTGTGTGTGTGTGTGTGTGTGTGGAGACTCGCACCAGACATTCGAGCAGTCGGGCAGGACGGGAGATGATGATGAAGAGTTTCTTCACCAGCTCTGTGATGAAGGTCAGCTCCGAGCTCTCTGATCGCTCATAGGCCTGACAGATAACACAAGATCATTAAATAAAAAGAAAAAAAGCAAAGGATTAATATTTGAGTAATTCTTCATTCTTCATTCTTTTAGAGCCACTTTTGACCACTGAAATCTCTGAAAGAACTTATTGGGGAAAATTAAAACAGCCAATCAAGAGTTTGAATTTATATTTCTAAGAATGCTTGAAATGACTTCTGTAGATAAATATAAATCTGTTTACAAAATCTGAAGCGCAAAGAAAAGATGTGATCATGGGCGTAGTGTATGGAGGGCCAAATAACTCCAAATTAAATAATGAAATACATTTTAAAAATATTTAAATAAATCTTTAAATACATAATTAAATACTTAGTAACTTAAAATCATTATTCAAATACTAAACAAATTAATAAATGTCTATTGCATTTAGCATTAATAAGCATTATTTTTTCTATCATCACCTTTGGATTGATTTTTCATGTGAGTGCAAGCATGTGACATTTAATTTTTCATTTGCAGGGTTACAGCTGTCAACTCGTCAATGTTTTTAAAATGTTTATTTATCAAAATATTTAATGTTTTAATATTTAATGCTTATTTAGTAAAATAAGTATTAAAATATTAAATTATTTACATAAATGGCCCTCATAATATTGAAACTTCAAGTGAATTTTGCTATGTCTGATGATGTGGAATTAAAAAAAAAGTATATATTAAATAGTTTTGAGGAAAAAGTGAAAAGTATTTTAACTGAAAAATATTTGAACATTTACCAATATAGAGAAATTCTGGAAATTTCTGTTATTTTAACAACAACAACAACAACAACAAAAAAAGCACTCAGAGATGCAATAAAAACTCTTATTATAAATGATCCTTTAACTAGATCTTAACTAGGTAATTTCTTTAAACAAACAAACAAACAAACAAACATTGAGCTAATGAAATATTATGTAACTAATAAAACAAATTTAATAATCCAGTCAAGTAAAGTGAGACATGAATTCGTATTAGCTGAAACACACATCCTCATATCCAGCCCACACATATGCTCACTTCATGCAGCAGCTTCTCCAGGTTTTCCTGCAGCTCGTAGAAGTAGACGGTGGTGATGACGCCTTCACGAGATTTGGTCAGGCAGTTTCGGGACAGCTCTGCGATCTGGTGGTGGATGAAGCTGAGGACCCCGTCGGCCAGCGGCAGCACGTTCTCAGGCGAGTACGACTCGATGAACTCAGCCAAGCGCTCCTCCATCTGAGCCGTGGCCTGAAGGTAAGGGATAGACAGCGTTTAAATAACGTCTTCAACAACAGGGGATATATGTGACCCTGGACCACAAAACCAGTCATAAGGGTCAATTTTTCGAAATTGAGATTTATACATCATATGAAAGCTGAATAAATAAGCTTTCCATTGATGTATGGTTTGTTAGGATAGGACAATATTTGGCCGAGATACAACTATTTGAAAATCTGGAATCTGAGGGTGCAAAAAAATCAAAATATTGAGAAAATCATCTTTAAAGTTGTCCAAATGAAGTTCTTAGCAATGCATATTACAAACCAAAAATGAAGTTTTGATATATTTACAGTAGGAAATTTACAAAATATCTTCATGGAACATGATCTTTACTTAATATCCTAATGATTTTTGACATAAAAGAAAAATGGATAATTTTGACCCATACAGTGTATTTTTGGCTATTGCTACAAATATACCCCAGCGACTTAAGACTGGTTTTGTGCTCCAGGGTCACATATATGAGCTCAGTTAGAGAGACAAACTTGAAGAGAGTTCAAAATTAACACTTGTCAATATTTCCAGAATATAATGCAACAATGCAATCACAATGATATTATATCAGATGCAATCTAATATTGGTCTGAAGTGTTTGTTTGCGTTTCGTTAACCTTAGGGAACCGCTCCTTATAAACATGGTTCATCATAACAATCTCATTGTCGTAACAGGAAGGTGATCGCCCTGGACTGCAGAGAGAAACAGAGAGGGGAACATAAAAGTGACATTTTGCATAAATTGGTTGAAATGTGCTTTGTGTGTGATTGTGCACCTCAGACTCCGCGAGCGCGGCCGCACATGCGGCGATCTCCGGCCGTCGTCGTCAGTGATGCTCTCGGTGCTGCCAAAGTGTTTGGACAGGAAGTGCAGCTCGTCCAGTGTGGGCTGGAACGGCAACTGATGCAGCCGCTCCTGAGACGAGCTGGAAGACTAAAGAAACAACACAACCGGGTGAGAAACAACATCATACAAGATACACATGTCTTTACTTAAAGACATGGGACAAAAAAAATGTCTCACAATGGTACCACTAGGTTTGAAAATAACAATATTTGCACAAATAAATCAGGGAATGCTATGGACAGATTGATTTACTGTTTATTTTATCAAAGTTATGACACCAAAAACCTGCCTATCTTGGTACATCATACTCATTCAAATTTCTAACTCAAACAGAAATATACAGTAAATAGGTATCTTTTAAAGAAATATTGCTACTATGTCTACTAAAAATATTTACTTTTATTAAGGATTCACAGCAGTGTTTTTAGAAAATCTGATAATAACAATCATTTTTATCCTGAAGGATGTCAATCAATCAATCTGACAATGTTGATTTGTGCTATTTTAGTATAATTACTAAAAGCTATTCTAGTTTTTGTTAATATTTTGAATGAGACTTTCTTTTCATTTTAGTTAGAGTTTTATTAATTTTGTTGTATTTCTTTATTAGCTTATTATAAATATGTCTATATAGTTATAGAATTTTCTTCATTTAGTTTTACTTCTTGTAGTACTTTAGGATTTTAGAACTTAAATGAAATGAAAATTAGAAATGTTGCCTTGGTGAACAGCTGAAATAAATTAAGTGTAATTATTTATATTTATGATTTGTGTATTTTTAATATATAAATAATAATTACAATTAATTATATATACATATATTATTAATTATACAAAATGTATTAATCAACATAATATATATTAAGCATTTAATGCATAATTTAATGTTTTGCTTTTTATTTAAGTATTTGTATTTTATTTCATGTGCGTTTTTATTTTTAAATGTTTTTAGTTTTAGCTAATGATAATAATCCTGGTGTTGACGCATAAAATGATGAGGAAAAAACACATTTTGTAAGAAAATGCTTATATATTTTACATGTTTTTATAAAGGCATGTTAAATTTTCGACTTTTTGCATTCTATATAGCTTATTTTGTCACATGTCTCCAATCATAGCTTTTGTCATTTCATTGAATATACAGCATGCTTCAATATACAGAGCCAAAGGCATTTTACGAGGTTTATAATGCGCTTGAGCTGTCTAACTTCACTTATTTGTGTGTGCTCCACATGTCTTGTGCAGTAAATCCAGGATAGACTTATAAAAGAAGATTACCAACCCAAATGAGTGGAGTGAATTGTAAATGAAACACACAGGCCTGCGGCAATGATTTTCACTCCTACTCGATGTTAATGAGTGAATGAGTTTGGCTTTAATCACAAATATATGTCACTCTTGAGTCAATAAAAGGCTAAAAGCAACTTGAGTTTATGAGAAAAAACAGATGAACCCAAGAACACCAGTTAAACCACTGTTTCAACCATGCAAAGCATTTGATCACCGAACACTCAGATCCACAGACTGGGTTAGAGATGACAGCCACTGACATTGTCACAAACAACAACTGAGCAGCTCAAACAGTCGTCAAATGGTTGGATGAACACAAACGTGGTTTCTGCATTGGCACGAATGGAATAGAACAAGAAATGAAAGATAATACGTGTAAGGCTACTGCTGCTGTTTGCTGTCTGTTTTTTCTTGGCTTTATTCTATCAAATGTGGCCTGTTCAATTTGACATTGTGTTTGTCTGACAGGTGTATAATATATATATATATATGCAAAATATAAATATACAGTGTTTCCCACAGACTTGGACCCTATTTGTGGCGGCATATATGCAAATTCATTCTCTGCCAGCAGGAGGCGCTTTTAGAGCGCGGAGAAATAGCGGTTTCCCTGGTAACGCTGTACACAAATTAGCGCTCTGCTCACAAACGCTGCTTTATCAGACATTATATGCAAGATGAAATGAAAATGACATGCAAAATTTTCTGAAGACAGTCGTTTTCCTTCAGAAATGCAGTGATATAAAGGCACCCGCACCATGTTTAGATTTTGAAACGTGCAGTGCTTGTTTATTCAACGAAGTCAAAGCTTTTTGAAAAAAATCTATTTGTGGCGGTCAGTTCTGATATTGTGGCAGGCCGCCACAAATAAATCAATGTATGGGAAACACTGATATATGTATAATATATAATGCAGAACACAAGCATTTTCATCAGTAGCTTCACACTTCTGAGCACACTATACAGTCAGTATGCTAATGTAACTTCATTCAGATATCCATATTCATAAGTGAAATGTGCAGTTGAGCTCATTATTTTCAGGAGTTTGGGAGAATATAAAAATGTAAGAATATAAAAACAGAATTTTGATGCAACACATTTGATCTCAAAGATGTCAAGTTGCTTTAATGAGACCCATATTCTAAATATAATTAATATTATATAATTAACAGACATTAATTTAAATTACAGAATATATCTATGAAAAATATTACCTTTTATTGTTATAAATTAGAACAATTCAGCATGCTTGCACTGGATCTAGACAATGCACTATTATTTTTTAAAATAATGACGAATAAAAGGGCAGAATGGACAATTTCTCCATTGTTATTCCACCCATTATGATTCTTTCCCCCGGTTTCACAGACAAGGCTTAAGCCTAGTCCTACACTAAAATGTAAGTCTGAGCTGTTTCATCCGAAAGAAACTTACACTGACTGATCTTAAAATACACCAGTGCCTTTGTTTTGTCTCAAAAATCACACCAGTAATGTTTTTTTCTAAGCACATTTATAAAAATTACTTAAATGTCCTAACTGAACTATGGCCTAATCCTGGTTTAGTCTAAGCCCTGTCTGTGAAACCGGGCCTTTGTAAATTCATCATTCTCACCCATTTTGATTCATCCCTGTTTAATATATCCATGTGTGTTTTATGGTGGAGGAGTATAACAGTGTCTGCAATACTTTAGCAAAATGGCTAACAGCACCTTTAAGTGGTTATTTAGTCAAAAATATAAATGCAGCAGCACTCTACACTCTTAAAAATAAAGGTGCTTCACGATGCCATAGAAGAACCTTTTAGTCTAAATGGTTCCATAAAGAACCTTTAACATCTGAAGAACCTTTCTGTTTCACAAAAGGTTCTTTGTGGCAAAAGAAGGTTCTTCAGATTATAAAAAGGTAAGGAAGAGATGGTTCTTTAAAGAAACTTTGGCTGAATGGTTCTTTGTGGAACCAAAAATGGTTCTTCTATGCCATCGCTGTGAAGAACCTTTTGAAGTACCTTTATTTTTAAGAGTGCATGGGTTAGTTTGTCCTGTACCGTTGAGCTGGGTGTGTTGGTCCCATATCCAGAGGAGGGAAGAGAAGCCAGAGACCAGCGTCTGCCATCAGCCCTATACAGAGAGAGACAAAAAGTTTCGTAATCCATAAATGTACCAGATTTTGCACAGAATTACCATAGTTTATCAGAGTTTATCTTATAAAATTGAAATCATTAAATGTTCATTTCAACCAAAGTACATGTTTAAAAACTAAAGTTCAGCTAAATGTTTCATTGTCTCTCCCACATTAAAATTAAAAGTATAAAGCAAAATTAAAACGTAGGCATGTTCAGTATGAGTCTGTAGATGAAAGAAATTAATACTAAACACTTTAATGCAAAGATGCATTAAATTGATTAAAAATGAATGTAAAGACATTTATAATGGTATGAAAGATTTCTATTTTAAATCAGTTCTGTTTTTTCACTTTCTATTCATCAAAAAATCTTGAAAAAAATCACATTTTACACAAATATATTAAGGAGCACAACTGTTTTCAACATTGATAATAATCAGAAATGTTTCTTGAGCAGTAAATCAGCATATTTTCATGATTTCTGAAGGATCATGTGACACTGAAGACTGGAGCAATGATGCTAAAAATTCAGATTTGATCACAGAAATAAATTAAATTTTAAAATATATTCAAATATAAAACAGTTATTTTATATTAAAATAATATTTCACAATTTTACAGCTTTTACTGTATTTTTAATAAAATAAATGCAGCTTTGATGAGCATAACAGACTTCAGAAATACATATTTTTTAAGTCTTTCATTCTGTTTATAAATTAAAGGTAAAGTGTGTCATTTCAGTGCCACTAGCAGCAGCGAACAGAAACATCAGCTCAACCAATGGTGTGCATTGGGGCGGGGCTTCCCGTATGTTTGATGTTTCTTGTGTAAAACATTAAATGTGAGCGAGTAAGTGCAGTTTTCACAGTTCTTTGTGGGCAGAGTTTATAAGTCTGTTTCATGTGGCGGCATTCTTGTGCGGTTACTAGGCAACCGTCACATTTCTGCACTGTTTAGTGTGTATTTCTGTGCGGGCAGCTTTCCCAGTGGGGTCATTAAAACTGTCATCCCACCACATTAGAAGAAAACAGAACCAGCGCGCTCAGAACCAAAGGTTCCTCGTAATGAAAAGAGCATCTCAGCAGGGACGACCCCAATGAGCCTGGGCCATTTGTTGATGGTGTACATGCACAAACTTTGTTGTGATGTATTGCTGCTCCGGGCTAGATTGTGTCTTCTTTGTCAAGCACTATATTTCACGCTCCTGTGTTTGCTGCGAGCAGCTGCTCTGCGCTTTGGACAGGATTGATGACACATGCTGTGCAACCATTTCGCTGCACCAGATTTATACTGGCTAAATCCAATATTAGCCCTCGCAGGACAGGGCCGTTTCAGACGGGATCAATCGTCTGTCTCTCGTCCCTCAATCTCGTCTTTCAGATAAACGGCTGTGTGTGCTGGGGAATGATGATGCTGAGATATGTGTGTGTGTGTGTGTGTGTGTGTGTGTCAGTCGTCTGGAGAATCTCCTTCCTGCTGCTGCTACTCGCAAACAGACACATTTGACTTCCCCGAACCTCTGAACCAGAGCAAAAGCAGACTTGATCTTTACAATGAAGAACCTCTCTGAACTAAATGAACAGCTTTATTAAAGGAATAATTATAATAAAATATTATAATATTATGGCAATTATTTTTATGATAAAAATGAATGGATAAACAAAAAGTTAATCTTTATTTAGAAAATTAAAATATATTTTAAGATTTTTTTTTTATTATTTTTTTCAGATTTTCAGACTTTTTAATATTTGGGGGATCAGTAAGATTCTTTTTTTAAATGATACTTTTATTCATCAAGAACAAGATCAAAATTGACAGTAAAGACTTTTATAGTAATAATAATATTATGACAATTATTTTTATGATAAGAATGAATGGATAAATACAAATAAAAAAATAGATCTTTCTTTTAAAAAAAAAGAAATTGTGACCCTCTCTGTGAAATCCAGGCTAAAGTGTCAAAATCAAATTATGAGAAAACAAGCATCACAGTTGGATTTCAACCATTAATTTCACTATGATTTCAATTTTGACATGGTCTTACTCAGTCAATATTAAACATATCAAAGTTAAATTTTCACAGAATGCTCTTTACCTTATGAAGGATGATTTTATGTAGAAAACAGTAAATCACAAAAAAAAAAAAAAGACTTTAGCTGGGTTTTCACAGCCAGGGTCACATTGATCTTTATTTAGAAAATTTAAATAAAATTTTAATATATTTTAAGAGTTTTCAAAATGTACAATATCACTAAAACATAAGTATTTTTTTTTAAATTGATACTTTTATTCAGCAAGGACAATCAAATTTTTTTAAATATAAATCTTTTGTATTATTATAAAAGATTTATATTTCAAATGTTTATGTGAACTTTCTTCTCATCAATGGAAAATATAATGGTTTCTACAAAAACATTATAAGCAGCATAATTGTTTTCAACATCAAAAATAAGTTAAGTTGTTTCTTGAGCAGCAAATCATAATATCAGAATGATTTCTGAAGGGACACTGAAGACTGGAGTAATGATGCTGAAAATTCAGCTTTGTATCACAGCAACGAATTACATTATAAAATATATTCAAATAGAAAACAGTTATTTGAAACTGTAATAATATTTCACAATTTTAGTTTTTTTTACTGTATTTTTGTTCAAATAAATGCAGCCTTAGTGAACATAAGAGACAAGAGCAAAGAGTTTTGCATTGTTTAGTCAAAAACGCAAAGAAAAAATAGCAACTTTCAGCTAAAAGCACTTGCGAGGAAAAAAGTCTGTATTGATTTTTAGCTTTGCTCTGGATGTTAAACATGTTTGAGTCTTGAGATCGCTTTTGTTGTTGAACAGAATCGCTCTGTTTCAGTGAAACCAAGATCGACTGGGGAAAATGTGCAGTTTCAGTCAGGCTTTGTTCACACAAACTCAATTTGTTCTTCAAATCTGATCTTTAGGTCTGGCTGTCCGCGAATGATGAAATCTGATCTGTTTGTGAAGACGGTGTCGTCAGTGTGAGTTGTTGGCAAAAGCATGTCAGCAAGAGACAGTGGCAGCCAGTGTGGAAAGAGAGGATGGAAAACTGAGATGTCCATCATGACAAGCCTCACAAAATAAAGAGACGACTGTACTACTATTACTCAGAAGATGAGAGACAGACATGCCAAAAACATCATATTTTTAAACAAGGCTTAATGGAACAAATGCAGCTTCTTGGTTGTTTAGTTATTTATTTACCTTCTGGATGATGCAAAAGAGAAATGGGCCTGTGCGCTGGGGGAGAAGGTCCTAGGACTGTCCAGCGGACTGCTTCCTGTGGGACGGACAGAGAGTATTATGTACTGTATGTGTCTGTACCTCAGAGGAGCAGATCATGTGATCAGTGAGGAGCGCTCTGCTCACCGATGTGTCCCGGCAGAGGAGAGTGAGGCCGGGGAAGAGTGGGAGACGTACTGGTCAAGATCAGGCTCTTGCGGTTACTGGTGCGACAGCTGAAAAACAAACAAACAATCACACACTCAAGATGAGAAAATGGCCAATGATTTGCTTGTATCTAGACTGGGACTAGTGAAAAAAGTCCTTTTTTTTAGTTTTTAAAGTTGCGTAGTGTAACAATGAAAATCAGTTAAAATCATGTTACTGATATATTACTTTTTGTAAAAAAAAAAAAAATTATAATTTAAGTTAAATGCGACCACATATATATATATATATATATATATATATATATATATATATATATATATATACATACATATATAATGCATAAGAAATATATTTGTTTCTTTTATTAGTGAAATGATAGATAGATAGATAGATAGATAGAAATTAATTATCTGAAAAGTCCCAAACATTTGCTATAAATTTCTCTTTCTCTTTCTCTTTCTCTTTCTCTCTCTCTCTATATATATATAAAACTCAAGTCAGACTTTGTAAGCTCAGAGAACTGCTGGAATAAAGTTATTCAGTGAGTGAATACAGCGGGTGAGGCCGGACACAAGGGATGAAGAAGAAAGTGAAATGGCATGCTGCCACGGCAACAACGCCGACAGCCTCCGCAGGACAAATCAGCATAGGGATTGGCTGGTTAAGACTTCATCACGTCCAATAAAACGCCCTGAGACACAGCTGTGGATGACAGCTCGCTTAATGACATGATGCAATAATCGGAAAGTTTATTTGCATAGAGTGAACAACTTGCTCATCACAACCTGATCTAAGCGTGTACATGTGTGTGTGTGTGTTCATACTGATTAAAATCTTGTGTGATCTTCACATTTTTTTCCCCACTGCTCTCCTCCCGTCTGATCATGTTTTCTGTCTCTTGTTCTCTTGCTTTGCTTTCATCTGTTTCTAGTAGTTCCTCAGGCTGCATGTTGCCTTATAGATTCCCATCTACAAGTGTGTGTGTGTGTGTGTGTGTGTGTGTGTGTGTGTGTGTGTGTGTGTGTGTGTGTGTGTGTGTGTGTGTGTGTGTGTGTGTGTGTGTGTGTGTGTGTGTTTGTCTGTGTGTGTGTGTGTGTGTGTGTGTGTGTGTGTGTCTGTGTGTGTGTGTGTGTGTGTGTGTGTGTGTGTGTGTGTGTGTGTGTGTGTGTGTGTGTGTGTGTGTGTGTGTGTAACAGAAAAACACTAAATATATATACACAAACACATGATGAATCCAGGTCACTTTCAGCCCTGGAATCAAAGGAAATAAATAAAAAAATATGATTTTTCTTAAAGAAAATAACACATTTTTTTCTGTTTGAGTGTTTTTTCTCATTCTGACAGTATTTTTCACGACAAACATGCCAATACTCTCTCAATGTTAAAATTACAAATTGTAGTCCATTACTGATTACTAATTACATGATGGAAATTGTAGTTTGTAACGTAATCTATTAGATTACACATATTTGGTCACCCCATTCTTTATTAACATCATAAAGTGTATTCAGAATTACATTACTCCAGAGTTTCCCAAACTGGGGGTTGTGAATAAACTGCAGGGGGTTTGTGAGTTGATAAAATCATAAAAAAATGTTAAATTAAACAAATTAACTCATTTTCAAATTAAAACCATAAAAAGTGTAATAAATAAAAAAGTAACTGTTGTCTGAAGTCTATTTAAATATCATGGAAGTAATTGTTGTACAGCCATTCATTTTAAAAATTCACATTACCATGACGCGTAAAAATATTTACTTTTTTATTAATGAAATGATAGATAGATAGATAGATAGACAGACAGACAGACAGACAGACAGACGTAGGTGATTCGATTTATATTTTAGAAAAATGGGAAACTGAGTAAAATGAGTAAAACATGCAGATGCATTAATTTAATATGAATATCTTTTTAATAAAAAAATAAAATTTCCCATTTCTTTCTTGTGATGGTGAAATATGACCAGGACATGTTGTGTACAGGTTGGGTGAGATTCTCCCACGCACGAGTCTCGGTTGGACGGGGTCTGATCAGTATTCATGGGCTCTGCTTTCTGCTCCATATAACTTTGCAACTAGTTTCAATGTAGTCACTTTATGCTTTAAACTCTAAACTCTAAAAACACACAAACACAAACACACACACACACGCACACACACACACACACACACACACACACACACACACACACAGTGTTTGAAGCTTACATAACATATTACATTTCTCTCAGTTAGCAAGTCTGTGTATAGAAGTGCTCTAGATTTTGGTGTTTTCCTCTCATAATTCAGTATAATACTGTGGCTACTCGCACTGTTTCTGCAACATTAAACTATTGTATGCACAGCTTCGACATTCAAATGAAAACTGATGTTCTTGAGTCAATTAAATGTTCAGTATCCACTTCAAAAGGAGAATATCTTAAGAAAATAGGACAAAACATGAGGGGAAGCGGTGGAACTAAAAATACACATCTGAAAATCGCAGCAGTTGTCAGACCGAATGCAATTCTCTCCTCGGCTTCTCTCTTATCATGAAGAGCCTAACACGCGGTGGTGACAAGAAATCACACTGTAGCAGGACAGATAGGGCATGTGCATTGTGAAATATTTAACAGAAGTGCATTAGCATCAGACTGCAGGAAGCAGTAAGTAATGATCAAACCCCCTGTGTGTGTGAGAGACAGGAGCCCAGCGGAGATAAAACAGCTAATTGTCCTCCACCTTCCTTCTTGTCGTCTCTCTGCGTCTCGCTTTCACTTCACTAAGACTATCAGAGATCACAAAAACATGACAGTGTGAGAAGATTCAGAAAAATCATTTCATGATCTTCCGCCTGCGGCCAGAAGATTTATTTATAAACCTCTCACCTCTCGCTGTCTCTCACTCTTCCCCATCTCTCTCTATCTCAAATGGAGAGTTAGACTATGCTTTCACATTTATTATTTTATTGATTTTTATTCTGTTTTCTTAAATTGAATTTTAATGAATAGGTTATTGTTCAGTTATAAGGTTACTGTTTCGTCCCAAATGAATAAATGCATTCAAAAAATTCAAAAATACTTCCATCTCTTTGCCTCTTTGTAATTAGAATTAGTAATTTAAAAAAATGTGTTTGTGATTGCGTTCAGTAATTATTTTATTGAGTTTTCTTCTTTATTACTGTTTTGCCCCAGTTGTGAATAAAAGAAAGCATGTGAAAACTGAAAAACAAAATTCTTTCCATCTCTTTGCCTCTTTGTAATTAGAATTAGTTCTTCATTTTTAAATGTTTTAAATGAATAGTTAAATTTATTAATTTCCTAAATTAAATTTTTATTATTTGATGTTATAAGATGTTTTTCACAAATTGTATAAATAAAGGAGTGTGAAAAATTATAAAAATACCTGTCTATCTCTTATAAAGATTTTTTAAAACAGAGTTAAATTGCTTTCACACTTATTTATTATTTTTACATTATTTTTTATTTTCTTATTTTTAATTAAGTCATGTTATAGAATGATTTCCCCCCCCCCCCAAATGCACATAAATAAAGAGTGCATAAAATTCAGTTTTTGTCCATATCTCTATTGCTTGTCTCTCTCTCTCTTTCTGTGATTCTTGATGAGGTTGTTAATTATGTCTGGTTGAGAAATGGCTTTTCTAATCACTTGCGCTCTTTACAAGAGAAATGAACCTCCAGGACCATTTGGTTCAATGTCTTTTGTCAAATACTGGGTCATGTGCAGTGAATTTCACTTCATATCATTTACTGAAATATGAGAAAGGCCTTCCTGCCGTTCTTTGCACATTAATGCCAATGAAAAGATTCAGGAAACGTCTGTTTATACACTGATCAGTAGGAGTGGGATCATTTAGAAAATTCAACAAGCAAATTAGTTATATCTTTATTAATACTGTAATGATTTGTATGTTTTTGTTTTCATTTGTTTATGTTTTTGTTATATGCTGCTTATGTTATATTTTTTATATTTCTGTTTAGCTTTATTTTTATTTCAGTAATTTTAGTACTTTAGGAAACGTTTGTCTATATGCCGACCAACAGGAGTAAGCAAATTAGTTATATTTTTAATAATATTTTAATCATTTTTGTTTTGTTTTAGATTTTATTTTACATTTCTGTAATTTTGTTATGTTCTTATGTAATCTGTATTAAAAGCTTTGATTTTAAATATTTATGTTTAGCTTGAATTTTATTTTATTTTTTTCACTTTTAGTAGTTTTACATCAAGAAACGTTTGTCAGTACGGTGACCCGTAA
Source organism: Tor tambroides (assembly GCA_021397915.2). Lineage (NCBI taxonomy): Eukaryota > Metazoa > Chordata > Actinopteri > Cypriniformes > Cyprinidae > Tor > Tor tambroides. The sequence goes on from JAFVLL020023608.1 coordinate 21,592, forward strand.
GAGTGGGATCATCTAGAATTTATTATCATTGTTATTTATTATAAATATCTTTTTTATTAATATTTAATTTTTTTGTTTTAATTTTAGTTTACAGTGTTTGTAATTTTGTTGTTTGCTTATGTAATTTGTATTAGTTTTCATGTTTTTAAATATTTCTTTAAGGTTTTTTTTGGTTTTAGCTATTTTAGTACGAACCGTTTTTTAGTAAGAAAGAATTTTAGTAAGAAACATTTGAGCGAGATCATCTAGAAATTTCAAGATGCATTTATAATTTTTAAATTTTCATTTGAATTTATTTTAGTTTAAGTTCTAGTAATTTGGTTATGTGCTTTTGTCATTTTTATTCTTCCATTTAGCTTTCTATTTTTATTTGTATGTATTTTTTATTTTCATTTTAGTAATTTTAGTACTTAACATATTTACCTTTTAACTTAACTTTTCCATCTAATATATATTACATATATTTATTTACTTATATATATTGATATCAGTTTTATTTCAGTTACTCAAAACACTTTAATAGTTTTAATTTTTGAGATAATAACAGCACTGATCTGAACTCACTGGCGGATGAATAACACAAAGTAAACATTCGACTGTAAAGAAGAGTGGGCTGGATGTCTGGATGGATATGGTGCAGTATCTCTTTCATATAGCTGGAGACAGGAAGTGTCTTATAGACAGGATGCGTTCATATCTCTGAAACACAAAGCATGACTGACACGCGGATCTTATATCCCCAGTTTCGGAGCTTTAATACGTGTAACAGAATAGTCGGGAGAGGAAAAGTGCGTGTCTGAGTGCATATGCTTGATCTGTGCTGGATCTTACTTCCAGCCGAAGAGGGCAATAAATCACAAACACCTCTGACAGCAGGCAGTGCACACACACATACACACACATGGCCACTCGTGGAGAAAACACCGGTGCCTGATGCTCTTCTGATGCTGCCAATCACGACTGCATTATACAGCGCCAAAAATAAAACACACACGCAGACAACTGCCACAATAACACTGACATTCAGCAGCACTGACCCATTTAGCAAACTCTCTTTCATTAACTCCCCTCAGTGTTTCTCTGTAAACAAACAGAGCTTTTTTCAATGTTTTGTGAAGCGCTTCAGTAGCAGAGAAACGTCTGATTTATCCTTTACGGCCTCTGCCAGGCCATCAGGAGTCGTCGTTGTTGGGTTTTAAATGAAAAATGAATAAAGATGGAAATGTAAGTCTGCAATTGTATTCAGTTTGAATACAAAATAGATCAACAAGCTGCAAATGAAAACACGACAGTATTAAAAGTCAAATTAGTTATTTTTGGCAGCAGTTAATTAAAACTCAATTTGACTTAAGCTGTATTAGAATCAACAATGACTAATCATAGTATGCATATATAAACCCATGAATGACTATTTTAGTGATGGGATTTTTGTTAAAATATGCCATGAGCAGGGTTGTTAAAATTAACTAAAACTAAAACCATATAAACACATTTTCATAAATTGAAATAAAATAAATGAAGTAAAAATAAATAAAACCCCTCGCACTTTATGTACTAAAATAGCTTAAATTATTATTTTTTTTAAATAATAAACAAAACCTACACAGTAATGAAAAACCTAATAAAATTTACAAAAAACATATAGCAAAAGTACAAAAACTTTACGATTTAAATGAAAACAAAATATAAAAATAAAAAGGAATTCAAAATATTAATAAATCTATAATTATATCTATCAGTGATACTCACTGGTCATGAGTTGATTTAATTTTTTACACCAAAACAGTAAAAAAAAGTTCAAATATTGAAATAATAAAAACGACACAGTAATAAAAAAACTAGTAAAAATGACAAAAAACATATGACAAAAGTACAAAAACTGTACAATTTAAATAAAAAAAACAACATAAAAAATAAAAACATAAAAACAATTCAAGATATTAATAAATCCATAATAATAGATATCAGTGATACTCACTGTCCAGGAGTTGATTTGTTACTCCAAAACAGTAAAGACTTTTCAAATATTTGTCTACGTTCTAACTAACACTCATGAGATCACCGTTCAGCATTCCAGATGTCACACATTACATATTCATTACATAAAACCTGCAACAAATCACAAGTCAAGCTATTTATGTACTTCTGAGAGATGCAATCCTCCATAGACTATGCTAGCAGATTAGCTAGCACATTTTTGGGATGCTAGCAAATTTATATGTGTTTTTACACACACAAATCAGTAAGACACCATATCAAACTCCAGAAATAATATCAAAATCTAAAGTTTATTGTTTTGCTCAATGAAGGTATAACCGGTCAGAACTGGAGACGGTCCATTAAGAGGAACACAGGCTGAAGTTGGTTTGCCCAGCTATCAGGAGACAGACGCGTGACTCGGGATAAAGGTCTGTAGTCTATAATGGACTAGCAAATCCAGACTCAAGCATCTGTTTATACACACCAATAATCCTTAAAGCTGTAAAATCCCACCGATTTCATCCTCATGATATCATGCTTTGCGTAAGAGGCTGTATATTCAGAAGCTTTAACACTTAAAGAGAAGACAAGGCTTGAGAATCAACAATCACAAGCGCTGGGCTAATGTCATCCATTACCATAGCAACCGCTGGTGAAACGTAAAGCAACTGTTTGTGTGCAAAACGTCTGAATAATATGACCTGTGAACCGCAAAGACAATCTCACCACACCCGGCAACAACTAGTCCAGGACCTAATGCACCAAAAACAAAAACAAAAACAAAAAAAAGAAAGAAAAAAGAAGAAGAAAGCAAGCAAGCAAATTATATTTTTCTTGAAAACTGATATTTTTAGAATGAAGATTTTTTTTGCACTACTAATTGTAAATGCAATACAGTAATAAATTATTTCTTTTTTTTTTTTTTTTTTACAAAACTTAAAAATAGAGCATGTATGTTGAAAATGTGATGGTCAAAATCAAATTGTGTATGTATAAAGTTGGTATAAATAAATGTATTTATCTATACAGCTATATCAGAAAATGTTTTTCATTTGAAAACAATTAATTCTGATGTTACCATTTTCAGTTTATATACACACACATATATAATATATATATATATATATATATATATATATATATATACACACATACACGTATTCTATACATGCGTATACGTGTACATATTCTAGTGATAACAGAACTCAAACCATTTAACTGTTTGTATCACTTGCTTGTGATATTTCTCATTTCTCACAGCAAGTGTTATGGCAGACACCCAAATCCACTATAATTTAAAAAATAATACTGTTTTGTGTCACAAATTCTAGTTTTAAGAGTTTTTTAGGCAAGAATGTACTTGTTTAGACTTCAAATATGCGGTTTGTTAATAAAGATAATGTCTATTCGAAAATTTGCTTCAATGTTTTCGGAGACGTGAGCTCCAGGACATCAGCGGTCATTCAGCGCTCATAAACCCACCGAGAGCAGCCTCACCTCGGCCAGATCCGCTGGTTCTGAAGTCTCTGTAGTGGTTAAACATGAGATATAATTTGTTTTGGGTAAATTTCGCAGGTCTTTGGTCTCATTATCTATTATTTGTTCCAGAGCAAATAGTTTTGGCTGAGGGCAAAATCTCATCACGTTATATTTGTAAGTTCAATGCTGTATATCAGAGTGCTGCCTTTGTACTTTTGACTGAATTGCCTAGCAACTTTAATAATGGCTGTTGTTGTTGTTTATTAAATATTATTATTCAATAAATATTTTATATAAATAATAGTAGTATTTAATAATAGTGTTTAGTATTGAGAAACGGCGTGTGTGTGTGTGTGTGTGTGTGTCTGTGTGTACCTGTTTTTAAATCCCGGTGGGGACTTAAACCTGAATACACACAGACTCATGGGGACTTGTGTCACGGTGGGGACCTAAATTGAGGTCCCCACGGGTAAACAAGCTTATAAATCACACAGAATGAAGTTTTTTTGAAAATCTAAAAATGCTAAAAGTTTCCTGTAAGCGGTAGGTTTAGGTGTAGGGTTGGTGTAGGGCAATAGAATATATGGTCTGTACAGTAGAAAAACCATTACGCCTATGGAAGTCCCCACAAGGATAGTGAAACAAGTGTGTGTGTGTGTGTGTGTGTTCGTGATGGTTTAGTTACACTGTTCTGCCATCAGATGGCGACAAGAGACTGTTTTTACGAGTGAGTCAGCAGTATAGACTTATATTGAAAGAGACTGAAATGCTGTTGTAAACAAGGAAATTATTTTTACTTTCAACAACAGCTTGTAAGACGCAGCCAACAAAAACATCAAAAAAAAAAACAACAACAACAAGCAGCGCTGTCATCGGAAATCACCCTTAACAAATGAAAAGATAGTATGAACTAATGTTTTATTGTGAATATGAGATTGATCTGAAGAATGAATGCTGTATCAGATGCAGGTAATTTAATCACACTCGCTCAGTCCTAAAAGTCTACTATAAATAATGCACCGCTTTTACTACAGTAATACATTAAGCTTTTAATGAAGCAACTCGACATTTCTTCGTTACCAGTTCTAAAGTGACATTTTGAATTAGTAACGGAGGCTTGGGCTCAGCTGTTAAACTGTCAAACTTTAAATTTCAATCCGTGGCAGAAGGAAGTAGATCTGCACAAAAGAGGGCTTTTAAAGACACTCCGTTGTTGTTTCTTATGTTTTTACTCACTCGTGTCGTCGAACTGTTGTATGAAATGCAATATCACACTCGTAGACGTGAGATATGGCTGTATATCGGCACACTATACACGGCCGAATCATAGCCTTGTCCATAGTACATACATATATAAATCTAATCTCAATTTATATATGTTTAAAAATATATGAATTTCCTCGGTTTTGATGTAAATGTAAATGCTGGTGATACTTTTGTGTCGGATTTAAAGGATTGTAAGTGCACCGAAGCAGAGATCTGACCAAGACACAGTGACGTCTGTTCCTCTACTTATACATTCAGGGATTAAGAGAGAAAAACGTCACCCAAAAACTTTCATCTACTAAAAGAAAAAGAATGGAGGATGGAAGAATGAACACAAAAATATGTGCGATTTGAAAAAGAGATACCTTTAAAAGGCACAAACAAACAAAAGAAAGAGCTCATTTTCCAGTCAGATGAAATCTTTCATCCCAAGGTCAGAGGTTAAATCACTGGTTGCCATGGAGATTGACCCAGGCAGCCTCCCAATTAACAGCTGCTCAGACTCTCAATGGACACACTCATATAAAGACTAATGATCTAACGTTACATTACAACACAACTAATACACTAAACCTGTTTAACGACACACAGCAGGGAGATTGGCTTATTGAACGCAACACGCACAACGCTTGCTTGCTCTACAGAAGAGCAGTCAATTTACTAATGCTGAGAGAGCTGCTCCGCGGCGGGACGCTTCATCATCCTTACTGCACACCTGTTACATCTCTCATTTTCATACGCCTCTAGAGCTCCATCTCTGATGCTTCATCTGTTGCTCCTGCTGTAGAGAGCAACACGACTGGTCACTAGCATATGTTGTGTTTGGATACAGATGTGTGGTGTCCCACTGAGCCCCGAGTGTCACCAAACAGAGTCACTAAAACAACCACAGGTTTTTGAGTCACTAAAATAAGATCTAACCTTCAAATAACCCTGTGTGTGTGGGGGGGGGGGCAGCTCAAGTGCAAGGTATGTAATGAGAAAAGCAGGTCTGCATGAGATAAGAAATGAAATGAAATGAATGAAATAAAATGGGTCCGTGTACTTCTGCGTCCATTCGTTTTTCGTTTTTTAACCCAGACGAAAAACATGAAAAAAGAACGGTTATAGTATTTTTAAACGCTATGCTGAAAACCAAAATTGAAATTGGAACCGTACACACAAAATTCTTCACGAAAATGTAAAATATTGACTTCTTTTCAGATTTTTGTTTATGAATTTTTGTACTTTTAATAAACATTTGAAAAATGCACAAATTAATATAGAAAAATGTCG
>JAFVLL020023609.1:0-83835 GCA_021397915.2 Tor tambroides
GGCAGCTGACAGGGCCAGGTTGGGTTGCTGTTACTGTGTTGTCAGGATGTGGTAGTAGGGGGTACAGTTTCGGGGGGGTCCCGCCACACTATTGAGCCCTGGCTTTACCCACTTCAACCTGCTAACAATGACAGCTCTGTCCTACAGAACTCCAGAGCGAGCCCCAGCCCCCTCCCAAAATAAGAGCCCTGATTTGTGGAGTGTGCCCCGCTCCCTTCTCCCTCTGATCCCTTTTCTATCCGTCCTTCGCTCCTTTCTTTCCGCAGCACTGATGTAATCCAAAAACATCCAGAGGAGCAGCTGCACAGCGACACTGTCCTCTCTAACTCTCTCCCTCACTTTCTCTGTCTTTCTCTCAGCTGCTTTATTTCCTTTCTTTCTCCAGTGGCATGCGAGGCTGTCACGGGGAGGGAGCGATGGGGAGCGGAGACAATCAGAGCCTTTTTCTCCGCTAAAATGGGCTATCACTTCAAATCTCTTTTGCCATCTACCTCTGTATCCTGTTTGAAGAGCCTCCGGCGTCTGGGTCGAGGGTAAAATGAAAATCCTCGGTTTGAAGTTATGCCTTTGCACAATGAACAGGAATTTGTAGCAGAAAACCAGCATCAATAAATCAGTCGGGAAGTCCTGACAGTAGTTATTGTATTTATGGTATTGGTAATGTACAAAAAGCTCAACTCCAGAGCCGAAGGCAACGAAAGAACACGTGTGGTCTGAATCCACTAAAATCTCAGGTGTGACTCATAAGGCCTTGGACGCTGCCAACGGTAAATATACATAACTAAGTCAGTTGATGAAATCTTATTTAAATTATATTTTTTAAAAATTGACTGTAAACGTTACAACAAAAGCAACACAGGTGTATTTCTGTTTTCACATGCAGAAACTTGGTGCTGTTTTGAAAGAGGCCTGAGGGCAATCCTGTGTAGCAAACACTGATACATCACATCTTTTAAGAATGCCAGACATTTGTGTGGGGTAAATAAACCGTGCATTACTGAAGCCCTACCTTCAAAAACGCATATTCAAATTTAAAACTAATCTGTTTAAGAACACAACATGCTTTTCAGATCTTTTCATTATTCATATCTTCAAAAAACCTCTTGCCTGTTTGACCCTCTTTAACCTTCCTGAAATCTGAGTTTATGTAAATGTCCGTGCAGTCACAGAGTAAGCCATTAGTAGCTACAACTGGGGAAGTCTGTAGCACAGGAGCAGGTCAAGGTGCGAGGGGTTTAGAAACAGGACCCCTGTGCAACTGCAGGGCAGGAAGTCCAAACTCAGAGTGGCTCAAGTGCAGATTTGGGGTATGTTAGAGAGAGCAAGAACATGTTGATATTAGATTTGCATTTGTAGGAAAAAGTGAATAGAGAAATGTTACTTTTAGGTAAGTTTTAGTAAATGACACTCAGCGGGCATCATAATCACTTTAAATGTGTTTAAACACGCAAAAATGACAAGACCAATCCAAACTGTCCATCACTGTCCATTACACTCTAAATGATGAATATATTATCACTACAAGCCAACATTTCTTAACAAACCTATATGACTAAAGTTATCTGCAACACAAAGTTTGAATAGAGATGAATTCATTGTAGAAGTTTAATATTTACACTCTAGCCAGAGTGTTTGAGGAACATCTAAAAAGCACACAGTGTCTTTTTGAGGTGCCAGTTAGAACTATCCCAACTCTTTGGCTGGGAAAAAAACTTGCTTTCTCTTCTTCAGCAGTTTTAATGGGTGCTTTTCCAATACTTTGAAGCCTAAATGTTTTTTTGTACAACCAGAGTGTCAGGTTTTTCCTTGTTGTTGGATACAACCAGATGTATTTTAAATATTATAACTTCAGCCCTTGAGGTATTTACCAGTAGTCAGATGAAATAATATTGCATTCCAGAGGTACAGTCGGTTTCCAGGTGAAGCACAAAGCAGGGTGAGGTTGCCTGCAGTGGCTTGTTCTATTATCAGTCACTGATCTTCACACACCCTGCCTATTCAGAAGCTCCATATCCTCCTCCACATATTCCCATAATACAATATACACTTTACTCTAACCGGCGCTGAGAATCAGCATAAACAAAGAGTAATCCAAAGAGGCTTTCCCCTTTTTCTTAAATGGCAGCTATTTCGGATGTGATCTTCAGTCATCGCACACCCACAAACTTTATTTGCCAAATGACCACATAAAAAGAAAAAGATCATGTTTGTAAAAAATTCATATTATAGCTCAATAAATGTAGTGTGGGGGATGGGGGAGGGGGGAGTGCAGAGCGAAACAGAATTTAGTCTGACAGGAAAAGCTACAAGAAGAGGAAGTGGAACACAAAAACATGCGTTTGACTGGCAGAACTTGACAGTAAAGGGCCACTGTGGCCCTACATGCAGCAGCCATCTTGGTTTCCTTCCAAGCCACGCACAAGTGCCAAGAGATGAGGGCACAGGACCCAGGATGTGGGCTGACTCAGCAGCATGGGTGGGCTGACCCAGCCTCTCCATATGCCTTGGCCCCTGTGGATAAATGGGCATCAGGGCATGTCTATCTTCATATATCCCCACTTAACCTCCATTGACTTACTGCAAGTTAGCAATTTTTTAAATGAAACATTTCTTGTTCATTTTTGTTTATTATTCAATACTTGTGGTAATATGTACCATATGAAGTGTAATTCTTCAAAGTTAACTTCTTTAAATTCTGAAGAATAAAAAAGAAATTACCCATTTTATTTCTGCACCAACCTACTTGGCTGAGTAAGAAGTTTTCTTTCAAAACTTTGGGTTCAGTCAGGAATGAATTCCTTGAAATCCAGTCCATGAAGAGCTAACTTTCTGAAATTTATCCCATTGAACTGCTTTCCTGGCAATACACACCATGCTACTTTCTCATGGCCAGGCAATTCAGCAGCCAGATGCTACTCTTTTGCGCTAATCTCAATGCGTGTTTTTAAACAGAAGAATAATTGGACCAAATTACAAGGCAAGTAGCGTGTTAATGCTCAGCTCAGTTGACCAGGAAGTTTACTGTCAGTTCAAGAACCTCTCATATCACACATTCTAGAGGCATTAGTTTCATGCCAGTCTAGTCAGTACAGGTACAGCACCAAATTAACTAGTACACATCTTACATAAAGAACCCTTACCAAAAAGTAGTATACTTCAAGTTTATTTTATTAAGTACAATTAAGTAAAGTTCAAGTATATTTTTAGGTACTTTATGTAGTAAGTATACAAATATCAGTGTACTAGTAGTATAAAGTGTACTATTTCAATACTCCTTGGGACTAAATTGGCCCACTTTCTAGTATATAAAAGTATACTTCTAAGTATACTTTAAGTATAACAGTAGTAAACTTTGAGTACACTAGTATACATCAAAGTTTTTAGCTTGTACTGCAACTAAACTAAAAGTGAACTTATTGGTATACTGATAATTTACTAATTAAATACTTGTAGTAGCATCTTTAGTACAGTTTAGTAGATTTATACTGCAAGTATACTCATAAGTTTTCTTTAAGTCAACTTTATATCATACTTTAAGTATACTACTATTTCTCTATTTAGGTATTAATGTGTATATATTTTGTTATATGTATATCTGAACATATAAAACATCAAAAGAAATAACGGTATCTGCTTGTAAAAAAACAAAAACAAAAAAGAAAAAAAAATTTTTTATTCTAGCTTCATGTATTTTTTTTTTTATAAACACTTGAAAATGAGTAAGTTTCATAAATAAAAAAATAAGAAATAAACAACATTTTGAACAAAAAGCTGAAAAAAAGACTATGAATTGGATTCAGATGAGTCAATCAACACCCCAAAGCTTGACAGTCATTATTACCTCTTCATTGGTCGACATTTTATTCCATAACATTACACAGTTTTGATGCTGTATTATGTTTGATGATCGTGTTAGATTACATGTGGAAGCATCTGTTGTTTCGGTTTCTTCTTCACTTGTGTTTTTTTTTTTTTTTTTTTAATTCTGTACAGAAGATGTGTACTAGCGCCCCCTACCATATAACAATGAAAAAACAGATTCTAGGAGCACAATAGCTCAAATATATTAGACTTTTTCGAAGTATAAGTCAAGTATACTAAAATGTCATTTTAAGTATATTCCTGAGAGGTACATAAAGCCCATTTCTGAGAAGTACATAAAAAGTAGACTAAAAGTATACTTTCCTATTTTAGTTTAAAACAAGTATACTAATAGCACACTTGAATAAACTTCTTTTTCGTAAGGGAAATCCAAGACAATTTGACAAAAGTTAAAATGAAAACTGCTAAATCATAATTTAATTACAATAAAATGTTATAATTAGCAGTTAGAATAGAAACAGTGATAACTACATTCATCTTTAGGGATGGATCTTTTGTTGTGTTTTGCTTGTTCAAAATATTAATACAAATTTGATCACAAAAAATATATATATATATATATATATATATATATATATATATACCTTCTTACCCTGCTGTGAGGTAAGAAGGAATGTTGGTATTTGTCATTACCTGCCATTGCTTTATGCAAATCGCTTCTTCACCTTTGGGTTTTGAACATGTTTTTCAGGGTCAGCAAGGTTTAGACACAGATCAGACACTTTGATTCAGTAGTTATTGTATAAAAAATCCCCAAAGAACAAATCCCCACCTAAAATTATCAGGATCAAATGTAAAGTGTATAATTTTATCAATTTTAAATGTTGATACATTCTCCTGTCCCAACTTTAAATGTGGAGAAAACTATAAATTAGCTACCTGTGGGTTGATATCTGAGCATAAACACTTTGGCTCTTTGGTGCACATCACATTGATATATCAAGCTTGACATAGCAACATTAGGTCAACCAGTGGTGTGATTTTAGGGTAGAAACTACCTGTTGAATACCTGATTGCAGATGGAAGGAGATTTTAGGAAACCTGTTTGAAAACAATCTGTTTGGTTACTGTAATCACACAAAAATTGCACAGTTTTTCATAGGTGCACAAAATATTTGTTTATACTGTGCTCACTGATATGACAAGCATCTTGGACTTATGCTGACACTTAGTGGTGTGGATGCAGCATCGCACAAAAGCAAGTTTTCAATTACCAATTCCACAGCTCCATATTTGCAGACATCCATAACTGCGTGGTTACTGAGGTGAAGTGAGTAATATCCAGCTGGTCATGTGATGTCCGTCCACGTGATCTCTACAGTGCCGTGAAAAAGTTTTTGCCCCCTTCCTGTTTTTTTTATTTTTTGCATATTTGTCACGCTTAAAAGATTCAGATCATCAAATCATCAAACAAATTTTAATATTACACAAAGATAACCCGAGTAAATACAAAATGTAGTTTTGAAATAACAATTTCATTTATTAAGGGAAAAACGCGGTCCAATCCCGCCTGGCCCTACGTGAATAAGTAAGAAGTAATTGCCCCCTAAATTGTGCCACTCTTTGCAGCAACAACTGCAATCAAGCGTTTGCGATAACTGGCAATGAGTCTTTCACATCGCTGTGGATGAATTTTGGCCCACTCTTATTTGCAGAATTGTTTTAATTCAGCCACATTGGAGCGTTTTCAAGCATGAAAGGAATGTTGAAGGTCATGCTACAGCATCTCAGTCAGATTTAAGTCCGGACTTTGACTTGGCCACTCCAAAACCTTAATTTTGTTTTTCTTGAGCCATTCAGAGGTGGACTTGCTGGTGTGTTTTGGATCATTGTCCTGCTGCATAACCCAAGTGCGATTGAGCTTGAAGTCACAAACTGACAGCCGGACATTCTCCGTCAGGATTTTCTGATAGAGTGCAAAATTCATGGTTCCATCAATTATGGCAAGTCGTCCAGGTCCTGAAGCTGCAAAGCAGCCCCAGACCATCACACTACCACCACCATGTTTGACTGTTGGTGTGATGTTCTTTTTATGAAATGCTGTGTTGGTTTTATGCCAGATGTAATGGGGCACACCTTCCAAAAAGTTCAACTTTTGTCTCATCAGTCCACAGAATATTTGCCCAAATGTCTTGGGGATAATCAAGATATTTTTTGGCAAATGTGAGACGAGCCTTTGTGTTCTTTTTGGTCAGCAGTGGCTTTTGCCTTGGAACTCTCCCATGGATGCCGTTTTTGCCCAGTCTCTTTCTTATTGTTGAATCATGAACACTGACCTTAATTGAGGCAAGTGAGGCCTGCAGTTCTTTAGGTGTTGTTCTGGGTTCTTTTATGACCTCCTGGATGAGTCGTTGTTGCACTCTTGGAGTAATTTTGGTAGGCCGGCCATTCCTGGGAAGGTTCACCACTGTTCTAAGTTTTCTCCATTTGTGGATAATGGCTCTGACCATGGTTCGCTGGAGTCCCAAAGCCTTAGAAATTGCTTTATAACCCTTTCCAGATTGATACATGTCAACTATTTAGTTTCTCATCTGTTCTTGAATTTCTTTAGATCGCGGCATGATGCATTGCTCTTTAAACATGCTTCACTTTGTCAGACAGGTTCTATTTAAGTGATTTCTTGATTCAACAGGTCTGGCAGTAATCGGGCTTGGGTTTGGCTAGAGAAATTTAACTCAGCTTTCTAAAATAATGTGGTTAATCACAGTTCTTTCATGATTTAACAGGAGGGGGCAATTAATTTTTCACGTAGTGCCAGGCAGATTTGGACAGCTTTTTTCCCTTAATAAATGAAATCATCGTTTAAAAACTGCATTTTGTATTTACTTGCATTATCTTTGTGTAATATTAAAATTTGTTTGATGATCTGAATCGTTTAATTATGACAAATATGCAAAAAATAAAAAAATAAAAAACAGGAAGGGGTCAAAAACCTTTTCACGGCACTGTATGTAAAATCAAACTTTTATTGAGCTACTGTTGTAAATGGAGTCTTCATTTAATATGAGTGTACATGATTTTAAACATTTTTCAAAAGTAGTGTTGATTTCTGAAGGGATAAAACATTTACCTTTATGTACACTAAAGGTACAAGAACATGAATCTTTAGTACACTCCTCAAAGTATAAACAGTCATTAATACTGTAATACATGATAGATAAACCTCCAAAAAGATTTTTGGGGTTCCAAAAGAAACTTCTGAATGCCAATCAGTTTAAGCCTTCATCTCACACTGATTGTACTTACTGTATTATGATGCCAAATCATCATTTCTTAATGCCTGCTGATTGATTTGTTTAAACCTACTGTAGGGATTGGCACTGAAAAAGGTGGGGGTTAAGGATCTGTTTGTGCGAGAGGAGAGCAAGGAGGCGCGAGTGGGGGTTTTGGGGAAGCAAGGGTTATCGACAGGCAGGGCGCAACGAATAGCTGGCGCCAGACGAGCTCCACAAGCCTGGGGAAGATTTAGCACCAAAGAGAGCGGAGTGTCGCAGCGAGTGTATGTGTGTTTGGGAGTGTGTGTGAGAGGGTCAGGCTCTGAATGCAGTTCTGTTCAGGGCAGATTTCACGGCTGGCTGATCACAGGCGTCCATGGCTCGACCCTCGCGACAGCTGCAAGGCCCTGCCGTCAGGCCCGCTCGCCCCCTCCTCCCCGCTCCGGCACAAAGGGGGCCCTGCCTGGCCCAGCGCGGCCCAGCACGGCCCAGTACAACGCGGCAGAGGCTGACAGGCTGCGGTCGCTAACGATGGCAACTGTGTGAGGTATGCATGTGTTGTGTCGGGGGGTTGCGGGGGGCGTCATGCTAATGGAGCAGGCAAGCGGGAAATAGAGCGGCCTCCCTCTCGCCCTGTCCAGTCCGAGGGGTTTCCAATTCCTATGAGATTATTTGTCTTTCTTCTCTCTATTTACTTGGCCCATTTGTTTCACTAGTATTATCTTCTCTCCTTCTCAAATCTTTTCCTCAAAGACTTTACTCCATCTGCATCTCCTCATGGCCATCCAACAAAAAAAACCCTACTTATTCCCAATGCAAGAATGCTGTGGCCTCTACACAAGGGGGTTAAACTGTGGCAAAGTTCTCAGAAGACAGGCTGATGTCACAGACAGCTAGACTTACTGTGTCTCATCAGTGGGGCACAGCACCGGTGAATGACAGGATGATAAAGATAGGGCATGAATGCCCAAAAGAATTGATAAATGATGGCTGACTCAGTGCAAATGAGTGGGAACCATCTGAAAACTGCTGACCATAAACTTTTGAACCTTAAAGATTTCATACCATATTTTTAGTGCACAAGGGTGTATAAAGCTGAACTGTCATACACAAGAAACAAATAATTGTGCTTAAAGTCTTAAGTTTCCTTTGAAAATGATGTAAAATAGGAGTATCATTAGTAAATGTTTCATACACAATTACTAATCTTTCTTGATTTGATAGGATTTAAATATGGAGTTTACATTTTGCGGCCCTTTGCATTTTGACCTTGCATCTGGATGCTGTACATCTGGATTTGGTTGACTGTCCGCCAACTGTTTCACAATGCACTTGGATTCCAATCTTATATCCTGAATGCATATTTTCTGTATTCATTTCTGCAGTTTTTTATTTACTGTTTTTTATTTACTTTATTTACTTATTTTAAATGAGAAGGCTTATCACCATTTGTCTGAACTACCTGAGGTGATATCAGTATCTGGAAAACAGCTGGAAAAAGTACACATTCTCTACAAAGCAAAATTTGTTCCTGTGTGATCAGACAACCATCTCTTGCCTCGTGGTCATCACAGCAGCAAAGTCTTCCTCTGACCCAAAAGGATAACCCCTCTGACCCCTCAGGGTCACTAGGCTAGCCACCACAGTGTGCCTCAAAATACTGTAATGAGCTTAGACTAACCTGAAACTGCTGGAGTTTACTAGAGCGCAACTAAACCACTAATAGCCTTAAACTGTTCTGATATTAGCTTTACACTGAAAAAACTCTTAGCAGGACGCAGACGGATTAACTGCAACAACCAGTATAAGCCCTGATAGCACTTTTTTTAGCATGAGCTAGCACATTTAAGCAACACCTCTTTTAGCACCTAGTCAACAATGAAGCTGCAGGGTGTGATTTAAAATGCTTATATATGTAATACATATTACATGTTGGTTAGGAAACCCATGATTGAGAGTTTCAGGAATAGTAACATTAGCCAACATGTTTCCAGAGCACACTTTAACAAACATACTCAATGTAGCAGCTTTATGCACCTCTGGATACAGTGCAGGTGGTTAAATCTGAGCTGACACATGCATTCCATACACCAGGACAGCCTGGATGGGTCGTGCAAGTGGAGAGAGGTGCAGGTAGCTGAGTTTCACCGCTCAAGACTGGGTTTATTGTCCAGTCTCTGTGGGAAAGCCACATTACTTCCTTCAAGGGCGATTACCAGGAAACTTAAGATGCTGTATCAATGACGCTTCTCACGTTTGCTGCAAGAGCACAGAAATCTGCTCCTCATATCTACACACATGCACCGAAGGACACATACACACACACCAGACAAAGACTAACTGTGCTTTATCACTTGGCCTAGGTGTGAACATCAATTTTCTCAGCGTGGCCTACAGACGCGAACTGTTGCTTCTCAGCAGGGAGACAGATAATTCGCTCATTCTGATAGGGCCAACGATGAGAAGATGCGAAGGCAAAAGGTCACAGTTATCTTACTACACAGGGGGAGATTATGCAGCTGTGCATCTTTATCTCTCAAACAGACTGTATTTGCAGCATGGAATGGCTAAATGAGTTGTTACATAACAGGGTGCAAACTTGCAAAACAAAGCAGAGAGAAGTCAAAGAGATTTTCCGTACTCTTTGGACACGTAGCTCTTGCTCAATTAATCAACTGCCGCCACACGCACCAAAACTTCTCAGTTTATTTAGAACAAAGGGAGCATGGACTGATTGGCGCACACTTGTTGCTCCGGGCATGGTGCATACCGACCTCTAGTGGTGGCCGAAGTAACTTCACTATGCTTGTGTGAGCCAGAACACTGTTGACAAGGACTAATGGCCCCCTTTGCAGCTAATGATGGAGCTATGTAGACAGCTGCTGCGCAGTCTCTTCAAATGCCAGCACTGACCCCAGCCTTTGAGGATGAGGGGGAAAAAAAACTCTCTCTTTCTTATTTTTTCTTTCTCTCTCTCTCCCGTCCCTGTGCATGAAAGTATCCCTCTTTTGCTATTCAAAGCTCATCACCCCATTCGCTTCCTTTATCTAGACCTGCTTCTTTTGGCTTTTTCTTCTTCTCACCTGTATGCAAATTGGCCAGCATTCTGTTTCATTAATCTGGGAGAGGTAGGGTGAGATAGCAGCAGATTGCTTCCGCTGCCGCAGAATGTTCGCCGCACTTTGGCCACAAGTTAATTTATTACTGGAGGGTTTGGAGCGCCTGGCGCACAGGGGATGTTTGTTAAAGATCCTTTTCACTCCATTCAGTCGGCCAGAGCACAGCGCTTTGAACCCCAGCTATTCCCCCTAAAGAGTGCCCATTCAGAGAGCGCAGGCAACCTGAGGAACGAAGCGAAGGGGCAGTTCTTGAGAAAGAGAGAGAGACATAGATGGAGTGGAAAGAAAGAAAGAAAGAAAGAAAGAAAGAAAGAAAGAAAGAAAGAAAGAAAGAAAAAATGCTGTATTTTATACAAAGGGTTATTAGGGCGACGCCAAGCGGAGGGGTCTTGTATTACCCTGAAGGAGGTTTATTTTGCAGTAATGACCAATGGGCTATACATTATCCTGGTTATTACATGGCTAAGAGACCACAAAATGAAACAAGACAGTCAACATCTTACAGTCACTTATACAGTTTAGCGGTTATTATGCAGAAAAAAAAAACTTTAATGCCACAACTGACTAATCCATAGAGTCATACAAAAATATTACTTACAAAATGGATTAACTGAAGTTGCAGTCCTGTCTTCTGATTGTTCAATGTGTTTCAGGAGTGTTGAAATCCGGTAAAACACCCGTTTACAGCATCGCTGTGCAGCACTCATAGCTGTTCATTCTTGCACAGTACCGTTCTGTCAGGTCAGAGACTAACCCTGTAGCCAAATATGCCTATGTTATATAGTACGTTAAAATCAGCACATCAAATGAGCAATATGTCATAATATGCAGTATTCATAAAACAATAGATGAAAAACACCTGAATGATCTACTGATTTGACCATGATTCTAAATTGTGTATCCACTGGACACTTTACTGTACTATTTTTATCACATACTGTCTGAGTAGGTGCTACATTTGATGAAGACAACTTTGCAACCATTAAAAAAGTAAGTTCTATAAAGTATGAATGCAAGTAGTATAAAAGAAATCTAGACATTCTACATCCCCCATGTTATCATTCTCATGTGACTCACAGCATCAGTTGTGTCATTTAACTCTTCTCCTGTGGCCTCATGGGATATTAAAGGTGGGGTAAGCCATTTCTGGTAGCCAATGTTGATATTTGAAATCACCAAAACAAACACGCCCCTACCCCAAAAGGGTCTCGCCCCTATTTTGATAGCTCCACCCCACACATACGTACGGAACCCAGGCAACGATTAGTTCTGTGAAACAAAGCAAAACCAATATTACACCATGTCTACACCAGACGCGAGCGGCGTGACAAAATACTATAGAAGTCATTATAATCAGTGATGCTGTCTATACTGGATGCTGCACGGCGCGACAAATCTCCAACAGAAAACTGCTGCCGCGTTCTATTTATGACGTGCTGACACAAATTTCAAATGATTTTCAGCAGTCGCTTTATCGCTCCCAGTGTAGGCAGATTTTAGATGTTGCGGTGCGGCATGTCCGGTGCAGGCACGGTGTTACTAACCTATCGAGAAGAACCAAAGCAACCTCGGTGTCCGATCGCAGGCCTTCCGCTCCTTGAGTTCTCTCCAGCGCTGGAAAGCTGATCTGATATTTACACGGGTCCTACTTCTTTCCTTATCGTTCCGCAGACGTTTTCCTCTTTTGTTTTTTATCCGCCATCTTTATCTTTCTGTTGCTCAGCTCAGCTAATGTCCATCCTGTGCACTGAACGCTCTGTCCTCCACATCATGAGTAGACACACCCCTTACTGCTGATTGGCTACAAGTCTGTTTTGGTACTCGGCCCCGACTCAGTTTTCTAAAGCGTTTTTGAAAAATTACATACCCCACCTTTAAAGAGTCAATCAGATTTGCAATCACTGTGGAAATAGTAGGTCATCCAGGTACTTTTTGTGCACTGTTTTATAAATACTATGACTTTGGATATACACTCTTAAAAATAAAGGTGCTTCATGATGCCATAGAAGAACCTTTGTTGTCTAAATGGTTCCATAAAAAAAACTTTAACATCTGAAGAACATTTCTGTTTCACAAAAGGTTATTTGTGGTGAAAGAAGGTTCTTCAGAATATAAAAAGGTAAGAAAGAGATGGTTCTTTAAAGAACCTTTGACTGAATGTTTCTTTGTGGAACCAAAAATGGTTCTTCTATGGCATCGCTTTGAAGCACCTTTATTTTTAAGAGTGTACTTGGATACCTGCATACTTCAATGCAGGACTTGAGTTTGAAAGAGTTCATGGTCAGTGGTGCATACTCAGAGGATAAAACTCTTTTTAGCTATGACTATGTTCACAATATAGCACAGCCTCTGATTCTTTTTTTAAATAGAATTAATGTCAGATTAAAGGAGTTATTATAAAGTGGTCAACCAAGTGTGCTATCACATCATTAGTGATAAGTTTTTTTTTTTTTTTTTTCAAATGCCAAATGCCTATTCTTATCACTCCAATAGATTTTGATCTGAAGCACAAAGACACACACACACACATACACACACCTAAGCAGCTGCTGTTCACAAAAGACTGGGCAGCGGGAGAAAGGTGTGGGTTGAGCTGGAGCTGAAGAGTGCTGAACTTTCTCTCTCTCATTGTCTCTCGCTATTTCCCGCCCTCCTTATCCTCGACCAGGCCAGAACAGGGAGCGGCCAGGTGATAAAGCGGCACCTGGCAGACAGGTGTTTGGGAGAGTCTGCCAGGGGTCGCAGGAGATTAACTGCCCTCGCTCACCTGAGCAGAGGAAGACAGGGGGCAGGTGCATCTGCTGGGACTGCCACGTACACCGAAAGTCAAAAGGGCCCCGCGCGGCAGGGACAGCCACCTAATTACAGTTAAGGAGGCGTGCGGAGAGGGCGTTGAATTGCAGCAGTTGAGGAGAATAGAGGAGGAGTGAGAGGAGTGGATGGTCCAGTCTCTACGTGTCAAATCGAGGACCCTCCTTGATCCAGCTTGCATTGTGTAGGTGCAGTGACACCTTCTCCTTTTCTTCGCCATGCCCTGCCAGAGGGTGAGGTTGGACATTTCTTTCACTCCTATTACAGCAGAGCCTGGCTAGCCGTCTCCTTAATTACAGCTTGAAAAAAAAAAGACGGCGAGGCTGGGTTTTCAGGAGCGGGGTTCGAGGATGGGGTCCAGGTGCTGGGCGGGTGAGTGGAGCGAGCAGAAATAGAGGGAGGCAAGAAAGAGGGGCATCATTAGTGCTTAAAGAGGCGTTTAGCTGAACTTCCCGCCAAGGACAACAGAACTGTCAAATGTCCCTAAACAATGGCTTCTACACAAGCATTCATCAATACTTAAAACTTTAGGGTGACATCAGTAGAAGCAAGCTGGAAAAAGATCAACAAGCTTGATGAGCTTAAACCTTTAGTCTTGCTAAACAGCATACAGTATAGCATAAAGAGTACCGCCAGGTACAGCCAGAGTACTATCAAGTGTTACTTTAGTGCATTTTGACATATTTCAGAGTAGCATGACTTAAAAAAAAGGACAGTACTTGAATTTATCCACTGTTTTTGTTTGGATTGTGAAAATTAAGCATTATATACTGAAATGGAGGCAAATCTGAATGTGATTGGCTTAACTGCAACACGGCCTTGCATACATCAGGACAAGTGAGTCATTTCACATACAAAAGCATGTTATTACATCTTGAGTAAACATTATAACCTCAGCAGCTGCTTTTGCTACACTGTCCACATTGGTTGTCATAATCAGTGTTGGGGGTAACACATTACAAGTAATGCAATCAGATTACTTTTTTAAGTAACTAGTAAAGTAACGCATTACTTTTTAATTTAGAAGGAAATATCTGAGTTACTTTTTCAAATAAGTAACTCCAGTTACTTTGTTTCTCGTGTATTGACTGACAGCTCTGGTGTTGCCATGTTGAGAGAAATCAGGAGTAAGTGCAGAGCGTAGTATATGAACATGATCTTACTGTAGTTCTAGACTAAATGTGAACATGCATTTACTCATCTCACCTGCACAAAAACACATTCAGTATTCCTCAAAATCAATAAAAACAGTCAAATGCAAACTCAGAATATTACGCAAACCTGCAGTAATTAAATATGTTAAATAAGAAAAATATTGTTTATGTATTTAATCCCATTTTATTAACCAATGTCTTTGCTACTGACCTTCGATGATCCAATTCATACTAATAACCATAAATGACACATTTGTGTTTCATTTTAGTTATTGAATTTTTTGCTCCTGCGTCATATTGTTCATGCAATTTGTTTGAGCTGTGCCCTCTACTGCCTCTACTTCAGACGTGAATTTACATTTCCTTCAGCCTGAGGCGGATTCATTTCACTTTTGTTGTGAAAGGGCTTTTACATTTGTAAAATAATTTTTTTTCTTTATATTAAAAACGAACAAGCAAGCCCTGCCCAGATTTAAAAAGTAACTCAAAAGTAACGTAACGCATTACTTTCCATAAAAAGTAACTAACGTAATTAGTTATTTTTTAGGGAGTAACACAATATTGTAATGCATTACTTTTAAAAGTAACTTTCCCCAACACTGGTCATAATTGCGGGGCATCCTAGCATGGGTTCACGGAAAAGGTGAACATTTGACGAGGTTGGTTGTTCTGCTAAAACAGAACAACCAGCTTGTTATGAAAAACATTAGACAAGCTCTGCAGTCTCAACACTATGCCTATGTAAGAGTTGCCAATGTCGAGTTGTCAGTCACAGAAAAAAAACACATGATTAATGATGAAATCTCATGATATCAAATAAAACCATTAAGACTGAGACACATTAACTTTAAAGATCGAGCTGATGAAAATTTAGATTTTATGTTTTGTTTTGTTTTCCCCTGATCAGACTACTAGAGTGTAATTGTGCATTTCATACTGATTTTTCATTACAGGTCTTTTGATTCAGCATGCATGTTTACTGAAAAAATGCAATGTTTAACCATTGCGAGATGTGTGTTTTGTCCACCTGCTGTACCAAATATATCCCAAACCATAAATTTTGTGTAACGTTATACCCCTACAAAAAACAAAACCAATTTAAATTGCATAGGCAAAAATAAATAAATAAATAATCTGATTTCTGCTTCCTGTCTGGACAAGGCCTTAGAAACACATTTGATTTTTAATATGAGTGCTTCTTCAAAGTCCCTATCCCACTCGTTGTCAGATTTTAATTAATATGGTTGGTGTAAATTTTTGCTTGAGAAGGTGGTCTGGAGTACAAATCATAACTTTGATACAATTTCCAGTTGCTATAAATGCAAAAGTGAGCAACTATGGCATATAATTTTCATCTTTGCACCTACCCATTCACACTTATTATAGTATGATTAATGCATTCCAAAAACAAAATACAGACAATACAGCAATACAAACGTAAGGACAGTCCACATAATCCAACCACAATCCAATGCCATTAGATGAGCCAACATTGCTATGTTGGATTTCTTAAACAAACAGAACAATGAAAATGCCACAAAGTCATGTTTTGGGGACTCACAGTTGACTCATTTATAGTTGTCTCTGCAGGTTAAATTGTGAGAAAATGGAACCTATACACCTAAAAGAAAAAAAAATGTTGATGACCCTTCACTGCACTCAGAAGCAGGTGAGATGTTCCTGCTGAAGGCCCAATAGAGATCTGTTGACCTAGCTAACATCAGCAGCCGCAGGGGGAAGTTGAAGCTAAAGGAATCCCAGCCAGGCTATCTGACAGCTGAAAGTTTAAATTATTGAACATTATGAGATCAACACATGCCCAAGCCCCATTTCAATATCTTTCTGACAACACTGCAAATTTATGGATAAACTGAATGGTTTTGTGGTCACTTCAGTCATGTCATACCTCTATGAAATCATAATCGTCCTATAGATGCATTTACTTCCTCTGAACACCAATTCCAAGCCATGGTGAGAACTGCGTTCTGACAAACTGCTGTAGCTGACAGAAATGGGACAGGACACTTGAAATACAGCACTGCGTAATGAGAATTCTGTGTGTGTGTGTGTGTGTGTGAACAAGTAAAGAATGCAGTGGGAGGCAAGGCCTTACAAGCTGCAAATTCCACATGCAAAACCCTCAAAAGAAGTAGTAATGGGAAAAAATCTCAGTCATCAAACAAGCAGGTTGCAGAGACAAGATAAGCATGGGAGAACTAACAGACAGTGGCATTGCTCACATACCACTGTGCCTGACATCACTTTTTACAGCTGTCAACATTGTCCAAACATGTGACTCTGTTTGAGCTGATGAACCTAACAAGTGAAAAAAATAAAACACAAGACAACACTCCCACTTGAATAAAATACCGCCACCTGTTGAGCTTCGCTGGAGAGAAGCCTGGACATGTGAATTGGTCTTCAGTGGTCTGAGAAGCTATGTAGAATATTTAGCTTATGAATTAGAGGCAGAGCGATTGTCTAAACTTATTTTATGCATGAGCTGGTAGTATAAAAGCTGGATGGAAAATTACAATGACCCTTAGCTAAAACCTGTCCCAAATGTTACTAAGTCTGACAAGGCCTATGCTCAGAATGGACTTGCTCTTTACTATTTCCTGGATACTGCATAGTAAATACCACCTACTGCCTGTAGTAACAATAAAACAGTAGGCACCTCTTTTGTAGGTAATTCTTTTGAATAAGTAATTACTTTGCAACCACTAAAAAAGTATGTTCTGCATAGTAGGGGAGAGTGGGGTAAGTTGACCCACCCCTGTATCTTGGCAACTGTACACGTTTACTATCATGTGACCATGCATTTTGGAGTCACACATCATTTCTGCCCGACTGTGAAAAGGAGAAACGCATGGGAGGAGTGGGAGGTACCCATTTACTTTAAAAACTGTTTTTGGTTTGTCAAAGTAAAATTTTAGCATAACAGATGGCTGTTACATCAAAGCAAGTTTATCCAGGTCTAACAGTACAGTGGGGGGAAAAAAATTATTTGATACCCTGCTGATTTTGTACATTTGCCCACTGAAAAAGAAATGATCAATCTATAATTTTAATGCTAGGTTTATTTGAACAGTGAGAGACAGAATAACATCAAAAAGTCCAGAAGAATGCATTTCAAAAACGTTATGAATTGATTTGCATTTTAATGAGTGAAATTATTATTTGATCCCCTATCAACCAGCAAGATTTCTGGCTCTCAGGTGTCTTTTATACAGGTAAGGAGCTGAGATTAGGAGCACTTTCTTAAAGGGAGTGCTCCTAATCTCAGCTGGTTACCCGTAATAAAAAACACCTGTCCACAGAAGCAATCAATCAATCAGATTACAAACTCTCCACCATGGCCAAGACCAAAGAGCTGTCCAAGGATGTCAGGGACAAGATTGTAGACCTACAGAAGGCTGGAATGGGCTACAAAACCATCGGCAAGCAGCTTGGTGAGAAGGTGACAACAGTTGGTGCAATTATTCGCAAATGGCAGAAACACAAAATAACTGTCAGTCTCCCTCGGTCTGGGGCTCCATGCAAGATCTCACCTCGTGGAGTTTCAATGATCATGAGAACGGTGAGGAATCGGCCCAGAACTACACGGGAGGATCTTGTCAATGATCTCAAGGCAGCTGGGACAATAGTCACCAAGAAAACAATTGGTAACACACTACGCCGTGAAGGACTGAAGTCCTGCAGCGCCCGCAAGGTCCCCCTGCTCAAGAAAGCACATGTACAGGCCCGTCTGAAGTGAACTGGGTGAAAGTGTTGTGTTCAGATGAGACCAAAATCGAGCTCTTTGGTATCAACTCAACTTGCCGTGTTTGGAGGAGGAGGAATGCTGCCTATGACCCCAAGAACACCATCCCCACCGTCAAACATGGGGGTGGAAACATTATGCTTTCGGGGAGTTTTTCTGCTTAGGGGACGGGACAACTGCACCGCATCAAAGGGACGATGGACGGGGCCATGTACCGTCAGGGCCAGGGCATTGAAAATGGGTCGTGGATGGGTATTCCAGCATGACAATGACCCAAAACACACAGCCAAGGCAACAAAGGAGTGGCTCCAGAAGCAGCACATTAAGGTCCTGGAGTGGGCTAGCCAGTCTCCAGACCTCAATCCCATAGAAAATCTGTGGAGGGAGCTGAAGGTTCGAGTTGCCAAAAGTCAGCCTCGAAACCTTAATGACTTGGAGAGGATCTTCAAAGAGGAGTGGGACAAAATCCCTCCTGAGATGTGTGCAAACCTGGTGGCCAACTACAAAAAAACGTCTGTCCTCTGTGATTGCCAACAAGGGTTTTGCCACCAAGTACTACAGTAAGTCATCTTCTGTGAAGGGGTCAAATACTTATGGCTTACCAAAGTGTCTATTTTAAGAATTTAACCCACCAGACCAAGAATAAATACTAGAAATAGTAAATCAGAGTAATGCCAGAGCAAGGCCTTGACACATTAATGGTAAATACTTACAATTAACCAGCAGGGAATGCAAACACCTTTTAGGCAAAGTGTGCTGTTTGAAAGCAATATTGGTCACTTACACGATTTGTACAAAGCCAAAGATTTTGCAGTTTAGGGGGAGATGGGGGTTGAAACAGATTTGCGTGTTTGCGTTTGTTTAACTAAAAAATGAAATGAGGAGTTACTTATTCTTTAAGAAAAATTTCTACTGAAGCATCCACTTGGATATGTAATTGTGTTACCTTTTTCACTCCTCACGAGTTTGAGTCCATAAAGAAGTGTTGTTAATTTTTTAAAAAGTAGGGATAATCCGCAATATTTATCACCTAAATTGGAAACCAGCTTTTTCTAGACCACTTATAAGCCTTTATCTTGAATGACAAACATGTTTGACAGAAGTACTTTTCTTGCTTGAGGGGTTCATTTAAAATAGTGAATTTAGTACTTGGGCAAAAAGGTCTGTCACAGAAAATTGTTATTTGACAACTGAGTTGAAAATCTCTTTGGCAGCTCCACACATTCCAGAGCAATATGGATCTCCTCACAGCTGACAAAGGCATTCCTCAGAAGAACAGCTTGTTTATTATTTAAAGCCTTCACAATCAGGCTGTGTAAACTACAGTTGATAAAGATCAATAATCTAGTTTTGAATGTTTAAAGCTATTTATGAAAGCGCTGCTATCTAAGCAATTCTGAGCACAACAGTCCTGCTTTAAATTTGACATTCTCACTGAAATAGAAGTTGGAAGAATAATATTGAGTAAACATCATTTAAATCATTCACAAACTGTATAACCATAGTTGTTCAAATGGCTAGTAAAATAAGGTAGGGTACAAACATACCTTAATGATATACGGGGGAAAGTGGGGTAAGCTGTGCCACGTTTTAAGTTGTCTTCTGCAAGCAAATAGAAATTGCAAAACAGCTGACAGTTAGAAGGAAGCAGTTATATCGCAGGGCCTGATATGATATAATATGACTGATACCCCACATTAGGGGTAAGTTGTGTCAAGTCAAAGGTTTGGGTAAAATAGTGAATGTGTGAACAATAATTACATTTAAATAAGAAATAAATGAGAAAAGCAAATGCTATTGCACAATTCAATTCACTGCACAGTAATAATAATAAAATAATAATAATTCAACTTAAATGTTAAAAGTTTAGACTATTTGAATGTAGTAAAGCAATTTTCAACATTTTGTAACAGTAGTTATTGAATTTGAATTAAACTTATCAATACCTGTTTAGCCACTGACACAGCTTACCCAGAAGCATCTGGCAGATTATAAAAGTGTTTAATCTAATAATTGATAAAATAATACTATAATTTACATGGTTTACATGTTACATACACTACCTGTGAAAAGTTTGGAATAATTAACATTTTTAATGTTTCTGAAATCAAAACATGCATTTATTTGATCGAAAATACAGCAAAAGCAGTAATATTGTAAAATATTATTACCATTTAAAGGAACTGTTTTCTGTTTTAGTATATTTTAAAATGTAATTAATTCCTGTGATGGCTGAATTTTCTTTTGGCAGCAATTACTCCAGTCTTCAGTGTCACATGATCCTTCAGAAATCATTGTAATATGCTGATTTGTTGCTCAAATATTATCAGTTATAATTGGTGCTCAATTATTAATAATGGTTCTTATTATTCTACATTTTGAAGACAGTTAATACTTATTAAAAGTTAATATTATTCATATCATACTTTCCCTAAACTTTTAAATGCTAGTGTGTCAGTTTCCACCAAATAAATAAATAAAATAAGCAGCAACAACTCTTTTCAACATTGATAAGAAGACATGTTTACTGAGCACCAAATCAGCATATTATACACTGCTCAAAAAAATTAAAGGAACACTTTTTAATCAGAGTATAGCATCAAGTCAATTAAAATTCTGGGATATTGATCTGGTCAGTTAAGTAGCAGAGGGGGTTGTTAATCAGTTTCAGCTGCTTTGGCGTTAATGAAATTAATAACAGGAGCACTAGATGGGCAACAATGAGACGACCCCCAAAAGAGGAATGGTTTTACAGGTAGAGGCCACTGACATTTTTTTCCCTACTCATCTTTTCTGACTGTTTTTCACTAGTTTTGCATTTGGCTAGGGTCACTGTCACTACTGGTAGCATGAGGCGATACCTGGACCCTACAGAGGTTGCACAGCAGTCCAACTCCTCCAGGATGGCACATCAATACGTGCCATTGCCAGAAGGTTTGCCGTGTCTCCCAGCACAGTCTCAAGAGCATGGAGGAGATTCCAGGAGACAGGCAGTTACTCTAGGAGAGCTGGACAGGGCTGTAGAAGGTCCTTATCCCATCAGCAGGAACGGTATCTGCTCCTTTGTGCAAGGAGGAACAGGATGAGCACTGCCAGAGCACTACAAAATGACCTCCAGCAGG
This sequence comes from Tor tambroides, assembly GCA_021397915.2. Classification (NCBI taxonomy): domain Eukaryota; kingdom Metazoa; phylum Chordata; class Actinopteri; order Cypriniformes; family Cyprinidae; genus Tor; species Tor tambroides. The sequence goes on from JAFVLL020023609.1 coordinate 21,067, forward strand.
CTGCTGGTGTGAATGTCTCTGACCAAACAGCCAGAAACAGACTTCATGAGGGTGGCCTGAGGGCCTGACGCCCTCTAGTGGGCCCTGTGCTCACTGCCCGGCATCGTGGAGCTTGATTGGCATTTGCCATTGAACACCAGAATTGGTAGGTCCGCCACTGGCACCCTGTGCTTTTCACAGATGAGAGCAGGTTCACCCTGAGCACATGTGACAGAAGTGAAAGGGTCTGGAGAAGCCGTGGAGAATGTTATGCTGCCTGTAACATCGTTTAGCATGACCGGTTTGGTGGTGGGTCAGTGGTGGTCTGGGGAGGCATATCCACGGAGGGACGCACAAACCTCTACAGGCTAGACAATGGCACCCTGACTGACATTAGGTATCGGGATGAAATCCTTGGACCCATTGTCAGACCCTACGCTGGTGCAGTGGGTCCTGGGTTGCTCCTGGTGGCCTCATGTGGCAAGAGTATGCAGGCAGTTCCTGGAGGATAAAGGAATTGATACCATTGAATGGCTACCACGCTCGCCTAACCTAAATCCAATAGAACACCTCTGGGACATTATGTTTCGGTCCATCTGACGGCGCCAGATTGCACCTTAGACTGTCCAGGAGCTCAGTGATGCCCTGGGTCCAGATCTGGGAGAAAATACCCCAGACTCCGTCGTCTCATTAGGAGCATGCACCGATGTTGACAGGCATGCACACAAGCACGTGGGGTCCATACAAACTACTGAGTAACATTTTGAGTTGCTGCAATGAATTTCAGCAAAATGGACTAGCCATTTTGGCTATGGACTAACTTTGATTTTCGGGGTATCTTTGAATTCAGCCCTCTGTAGGTTGATAATTTTCAAACGATGTGGCATCCTTTCATTCCTAACACATTACCCAGTCCATATCAGTATAGATATCCAGCATGATATTTTTCCCCATTGAGATCTGATGTGTTTTCAAAGTGTTCCTTTAATTTTTTTGAGCAGTGTATTTATGAAGGGTCATGTGACAGTAATGTCACATGAGTAACGCCTGCCTAAAATTCAGGAATAAATTACATTTTCAAAATATATGAATACGGAAAAGTTGTTGTTTTAATTGTAACAGTATTAAGTTTAATTAAAGATAATTTTTTGCTTAAATAAATGCAGCCTTTTTGGGCATAAGATACTTTCAAAAAACACCAAAAAATTATTCCCATCTTTTGAGCAGTACCGTATTTTTACATCCAAATAAATTTGCTATGACAAAAATTGACCTGTGTAAAAAATGCACTGACAACTTCGACATGCAAAAAGAAAAAAATCCATTACTTTTCTCACTAAAACCCTCACTGAAGCTACAACACATCTAGAGAAAAAAGTAAACAAAGAGTGGAAGGGAACTCTGTGTATTTGTTTGGAAGATGAGGTGAACGACTGTGTGTGTGGACACGGTCACTCTGATGTGTGTTCAACACAAGGTCAGGCAGACCACAACACTCTGTTTTGGGAAAACATGCACTGTGTAAGTGGGTGTGTTTGTATGTTTAACCCCCTAAATCAATGCAAAGAGTGTGTGTGTGTGTGTGTGTGTGTGTGTGTGTTAGTGCTGATTTACTTTTCTGGAGGCTGAGGAAGTCCATATAATCACCTGGGAGTTTCCAACTGGCCTATAAAATGATCTTGCTAAATAGACTGTGTTGGAAATTAGACACTTATGTAAGACCTCAAGCACATAGGCCTGTGTGGTCCTCTTTTCGGGCTTATTACACTTTTACTAAATCTAAAATTACCAAAAATAAATGCAACATTTCTCAATTTCATTTCTCATCTCATTTAACGATGTAGAAAAATAACTATTAATTAAAACTGAAATAAAAATGTATAAAAACAACAAAATTACTAATATTTTATCTAAAAAACAAAATAAAAAGAAATTATATTTTTGCTTCTTATATGTAATGTCATCTAAAGTTGGTTTGATGTAAGCATGCTACAGAAAAGTAATGATATAAACCAGATTTGCCTGTAGACATTTAATCAATATGTTGCTCTCAGAACAGAAAGAACACAATACAGTGGTGTAATTCAACCATTTATACCAAAATTCAGTCAAAACGCCATCTGTTGATAATATTGAAAACATGAAAAATATCCTAATAATGACACTGGAGAAGGTCACTGAAGATATTACACCCACAATGCAAAAAATAAAAATAAAAAAAATCATAAAAATATGATTTCGCATGAAGAGAAGCCTAGTTTGTCCCATTGAGATTTTTCTTTTTTTGCATTGTGACATGATAATAATTCAGAAAGTTACTTAGTAAATTTACTATAATACAAAAACTTCTCAATCCTCCTGTCAGGATGCAATGACTGATTTAATTCAATTGTATTTCACATTACAGCAATGAGAATTAATTTCCTTTCCTTTTTTTAATTTTTTGGGGTGAAATATGATCAGGACATTACTTGACAGTTTTTGAGAGATTCACCCATAAAGATTTCTGTAAAATATACAGTAAAATCTAACATAAATAAAAGCACTGAACAAACATAATGGCACAGTCAAAAACATAGAATCTACAAATCAATAAAAACACAGCTAAAACTACTTAAACAGTTATGAGTTATGTCCCTTTGTTTCCATGATTTTTAAAACAATCTATAGATTGTTTTGTTGTTTGATTGTAACAGGCTTAAAAAAAATAAATAAAAAAATGGATTTTGTAAAATGCACAACGAAAATGTGTTTGGTTTTTTCCACTTTCAAACTCAAAGAATGAATTTCTTCCAGACATAGGGTAAATCAAAAACTGTGGTATTGATACTGTATCATAAACACAACTGTAATTTACAGGTTGTCTTGAGCATTAAACAAGAACTCTGGGACTCCAGCAGCAGGAGTGACTTGAGCTAAAGCCTCTCTTTATAAACTGAAGTCCCTCCAAACCTTAATTGTGCGACGCTCTGTTAAAAACACATACATCCTTTCCCAGGCCGACCTGAAGCTACACAGATCCTATAATGGGAAACAGGCCCTCCAAAATAGATGGATATGTAAACATGAGGCCTACACAGACGTGATGGAGTCCTGGCGGATTCTGGGTGTTTTGGTGTAATTATGTATTAAAGGCGTCCCGTGAGGTGGAGGTGAGGGGGGACGAGCTTAGGGTCACCAGGAGAGGTGCAGATGAGGATGTTGTTGTAGTTGAGCTAATATCTCTTCTTCTGTCGGCTCTTGAACATGCTCTCTGAAGATGGAGGAAGGGCAAAAAAACAGGGAAAAAATCAGGTATTTAAACAACCAGACTGTTAGTTACCAGCATTCCTCTTCAGGCTCGTTTATAATTAAAAGTACTGCATAATCATAAAGAGCTCTCTGGGCAACCCCGTCACATGGAAAGACTAATAACATTATTTAATACATTCAGTATAAAGATTTGACTAGTTTCAGCACAATAACATTTTATTGGTTTCATCAAATCAGCAAAATCCCATAACTGTATCCCATATATGTATTTACGAATTGGTTCACAAACCAATTTTAATACATTTACTAAATAAAATGTGTTTAGCAAAACAAGGTAACTCCAAGTCTAAGTCGTTGAATGTGTACCACAACCTATTTGAGTAAAATATTCTGAGATTTATGATTTATTTTGAGAATGTATGGGTTTGTTCTCTACTGTCAGTGTTCTGTATAGATTATCTTCATCATCATCATTATTTTGTTCAGGTTTTATTAAAAATTCTTTAATTTGACTTTAAAAATTCTGCAGATACCCTGCCTATGATCTTTTTTGCCATACATGACTGGATAGAAACATTGTTCCAGGACCAACAAAGGGTGTTGATCCAGGCAAATGACAGAAATATATAAATATCAGAAATACTATATATTAGGAAATGAAGATTTATACTCATATCTTAAGGAGTGATGAACCGCAGGATAAACCACACCACATTCCACTAAATTAAATCATTACCCTTCCCTTCCTTAATCAGAAAGGAATGTGAGGGAAAGCCGTGAGGAAAGAGCAGAACGCAGCCTGAAATACTGAGCAGAGGAGCCTCAGGCAAACTCTGTCAAGTATCGGAGCTAAGGTGTACTCGCTTGTGCAAAAAAAAAAAAAAAATTCACATAAAAGACATCACATTATATAACGAAATAAATCACTGACAGGTTATATAGGACTGCAAAAATAAATGCTTAAATACCAAGTGTTTTTGTATTAACTTAACATTACCATCCATTCATGCTTCCATTTTTCTACATTCATTCTACATCCGTGCTTCTATTTTCCACATCACTTAATACGGCTCAACACCGTGAGATTCAAAAATAATGTGTACTGACTACTGACAAAACAAGCATTCACTTCAACGAGTTACTGAATTTTGAATTCAAAAGGTAACGCTTTAGTACAGGGACCAATTCTCACTATTAACTAGTTGCTTATTAGCATGCCTATTAATAACATATTGGCTGTTTCCTAGTACTTATAAAGCACATATTCTGCATCCCTAATCCTACCTAATACCTAAACCTAACAACTACCTTACTAACTTTTAATAATACTGAGGCAAAAGTCGTAGTTAATAGTTTCTTAATAGCGAGAATTGGACCTTAAAATAAAGTGTGACCATTCAAGCTCATTTCAAATTTATTTTCAGCTCCATCTATTGAATTATCACCACTGTCAGACAAACAATTGGTGTTCAAAAAATAATTAACAACTGAATCTGAAACAGCTCTATTGATCATATTCTATTGATCCTCACGGATTCATTTTAACGTTGAAATTGTGCTATTTTTAGAACTAATGGTCGGTAAAATTGTGCGACTTGTTTTCTCCCAGGTCTCTAGAATCACTAGTCGGGTTTCCATCCAAAGTTGCAAATTTAACTTATGCGCAAAATTGGAATATCATATAAAATATTTGTGAATAAGCATCGTTTCCATGCAACGAGTCAAAGAGACCAAAATCGTCACTTCCCGATAAACTGGCACTTTATAAGAAAAAATGGTGTTTTATAGCATTAAAACTGGTTCTTGGCTCGTAATCATAGGGGAACCACTTTTGGTGCTATATAGCACCATATCTTGAAAGGTGCTATACAGCACCTTTGTCAAATAGTGCTATGTAGAACCATAAGAGGTGCCATATTGCATTGTATTTCTTCAACAAAAATGGTGCTAAACAGCACCAACAGTGGTTCTTTGGCTCGTAAAGAACCTTTAAAGGGGCTTAACAGGTTCTTTGTACAGCAGTGGTGCTATATAGCACCTTAATCACCCCAAAGAACCACTGGAGAACCACTGGAGAACCACTGAAGAACCATACAGGAGCTTAACAGGTTCTGTATATGGTAGCGGTGCTATATAGCCCCTCAGTCATGCCAAAGAACCGGTGAAGGACTGCTGAAGAACCACTGACGCACCAAGATTTGGTGCTATACAGCACCAAAAGTGGTTCCCCTATGATTACGAGCCAAAGAACCACTTTTAGTGCTATACAGCACCATTTTTTTAGAGTGTATAACACTAAGAAAAGTAGGAGAAGCCACTGAATATAACAATTTTCTTATATAATAAATTACTTGCACCTCAGAGTGAGCAGACGAAACAGTAAATGCGGTCATTGCTTTCGGAGGCGCATGCCTGCTGTTTGGGAATGCAGTCACGTAAGATAATTACACAGAAATACTTTGATGACAGACTTTGCTCAGGGATTTCAGAGTGACCATAACATTTCAGATGCTATGGAACGAGATCGGTCCGCTGGTTAGTCAGGATTTGCTTTTTTGATGCACATGCAGGAATTTGTCAAATGCATTTCCATCTCCCATTATTCGCATTAACCCTTTTTTTTTTTTACAAATTAAGGCATTTTTAATCTAAATTCAGCGTTTCCGTCACTCGTTTCTGATGCGATACTTCAAAATGTGCATAAAAGCAGGGTGATGGAAATATAGCTATTAATGAGAACTTTTCAAAGGCTTTATTCTTACCTGAAAATAAGCTGTACAGTGCTTTGATAGGCAATTCTCTCCACATCTTCAACAGAAAGAGCATTACTGCGGTCCCACTTATAGGTGAAATTCTAAACAAAGGGGAAAAAACAAGGTTAACTAGCATGCTTAGAAACAAATTTACTGCGCTGTAAAGAAAAGGTCAGAATTTATTGATTCAGCTCATGATCTGATCATGACAGTAATGCTAACTAACAGGATGTGCTACTACTGGTTATTAAGTATAAGGTTAGGGGTTAGTATTGGTTTCAGTGTTGTACAGGCAATCAACACTGTCACTGACATGACCAATGAAATCTTTACAATCAACTGTGGGACAGGGTGTTTTTAACTGGTTTGGGGGGAAAAAATCATGCTATTGATCATTTTCTCAGTAGTTCATCAGATTTCAGTCAGAAAAACAGAACTATAATATATATATATTATATTCTTTTGGAATAGGAAGACTAGGAATGTGTATTAATAAAGTAAATATGGCCAGTCTTGAATTATTTACAGCAAACAATCTACATACCTCCAAAATGAGGGCCACAAACAGGTTGACCCACATGACTGAAGATGTCAACCACCAGGCCACAAAGTACACCAAGGACCACCTGCCATGGAAGAATTATGGGTACATATTTACAAAACCCCTTTCAGTTAAAGCAAATGCGTTAAAGACAGATGGAGGGGTGGGTGTGTGTGTGGGTGTGGGGAGCGTCTAGCTTACTCTGTAGTGTATCTGGTGTATGCGTCTGTGAAAACATGCCAGTTATTCACCACCATGATGTTATAGAGAAGAACCAGAGAGGACTGGAAAAATATGACAGGAAAAATACAGTTACATTTATTTATTTTTTTATTTAATAGTTCCACCAAAAACCTATTTTCCTTAATTTTATGTAGGCTTAAACCTAAAACATATAAAACAAAACAGAACTATAATTGTCAATAAAATCTAAACTGTCACTTTCAAAAGTGAAAATAGTATTAAAATAAAAACAAAACACAATTTAATACTATAAACCTAGCAAATCTGGTCAAATCTTCTGACTACTTACTCCTCATACGTGCTTATCATGGCATTCTGGGAACATGTTAAAAACCAAGTTCCCAGAGGCCTCTGTGCAACTTACAGCAAAATCATCAAAGTTGTTTGGCCAGTACTCCAGCTGTTCAAAAGTGCCACAATCCATGCTGAAGGGACCATCCGTTTTGTTCTCTATGCTGTCGTTGGAGATCAGACTGAAAGGAGAGCACAGATGTAAAAACTATGAAAATAATAAGAAATGAGCATAATTAGTATATTACAATGGTTTCTGAAGGATCATGTGACACTGAAGACTACAGTAATGGCTGCTGAAAATTCAGCCATTACAGTAATAAATTACAATTTAAAATGTATTAAAAATAAAAATTATTTTAAATTGTAATAATATCTCACAATATTACAGTTTTTACTGTATTTTTATGTTTCCTGTTAAATGTGCAAGTGATGAACAGTACCTCGTGTTTGATGGAGGGGTTATAGCTCCCTGGAAAAGCCAGATACCAAGGACGGCAAACACATAGTACACCACCTGCATCAGAGAAATGTACAAGTGAAGAGACAATCAATACCATCAATCACCATCAATAATAAAACTACAAGTAAAAAGAGTTGTTCACTCACCAATAGAATGCCAGCAAATGCCCGTAAGTTTTTCACCAGGTCCACAAGAGTGCTGGCCACCACGGCCATCAACTAAAGCAAGCACAAAAAAATCTTTACACATTTATTAAGCATTTATTACACTTTAAGCATTTATTAGTGCTCTTTTAATGTCAGATGGTATGACCAATTGTGCCAATTATATGAAAAAAATACTGGCTCCTGTGAACTGTGTCCAGATGGGTAAGGAATAATGTACGGTCCGTCCATCTATTTTTCAAGCTTTTCATTTTTGTGCGCTGAAAACCTTTTAACTTTAATGGTGACCAGAAAAAACTATTTGAAAAAAATGCAATGGTGCACAGCTGTAGCATCATTTCTCCTCGTGTGCATTAAGAACCAAGGTTATTAATGTAAGGAGCCCACCACCAACCTTGATTTCTGGAATTATTCTGAGGAAACGGAAGACAATCAACATGTTGACCAGTCGCACCATCTCCCACAAAGCCATCACATGTTGTGGAACCGGATCTCTGTTAACATAAGAGTAAAACGTTACATTAAAGCATTTGGAGAAGAGATCAGGAGATTTGTTCTTGAAACTGAGCACACTCACACATCCTCATAGGGAATCCTGTACGTGATGAATATGGCAATCTGAATTGCCTGTTGAGAATAAAAGAAAAACACAATGTGTCTCCAGTTCCTGCCTTCACCACCTAAACAGCTATGCATGCCACAGAATTCCTAAAGATCATTTTAAATCACAAAAAAATGACACAGGAAATGTGTTACCAGAAGAAGAACAGTGAGGATTCCATCAAAGATGTTATTCCTGTAAGACAGGTAACCTCTCCAACCAAAAGCCACTATTTTCAGCAGCATCTCTATTAAATAGTACAGGATGAAAATACAGTTGAGGATCTAAAAGACAGAAAATATATTTACGTGAATATTTATAGAACCACACAGAAAATGCAGACAACACACATATCAGCTAATGCCGAAAAAAAAAACATCAGGGCATTTTTAAAGCCCACCCAAAGGATTTAACACAATGTTTAGAATTTTGTTTCACAAACGAACCAACAACTAATATTTCTATACGAAATGATATTATTACAGCGACATAAATTATTTTCAGTGCATGAAACAGTCACCTCCATATAGAAGTTATTTTTCTCTGATGCAGATTTCTCTGAATCCAGAACCATGATAGTCTGCAGAAAAACAACAAGAGATATCAGAGATGAACTTCAAGATTCAAGGATTCAAAACAATACTCAGTACACGGTTTGTGTTTTTTTGCATATGCTATCCACAAGATGGCACCATTTTGCAAAAAAAAAAAAAAAAACACTAAAAGCATCATGCACTCTACATAAACTATCTATTTTTGTGAAGTAAATTATTCAAATAATTTTCTGATCTGATTTCAAATAATGCTATAGTTTGTTAATAATAATTGCAATAATACAATTATTAAACTTTTTTTTAATTATATGAATTGTAAGCATTTACGGTGAGTATGAGCACTTTCACATTTGTAGATTTCATTTTTTGTATAAAGTATAATCTGTGGTCAATGTTTAAATACATTTAATGACTTGTTTGTTTAAGAGTAAAGTGTTACACTTGATTATTTAATATTAAAACTTACATATTTCAATCCAATTCAATTTAATTTGGCATTTCTATCTCAAGAGCCCCTTGCAGCTCCATAATCAACCACTAGGTGGTGAACAAACAATTTTGAAAACCCTGTTACATTCTACTGAATTCTGGAAAAGTATGTAATGTTCTTTATGTAGGGTGATGTATATGATAATCAAAGCAAGTAAAAGGAAAGTAAAGGTTTTCTTACACAGATACAGATGACATTTGCCAGAGCGACTACATTCCCCAGCACAGTAATATATAAGTGACTGTAGATTTTCTGGATATGCTGTAGGACAGGAGAACTGTACACTGGTTTTGGTGGATGCTGCAGGGAAAAACAAAAATAGAACAGTTAAAATGTCTGTTGATACCAAAGCTGAATTCAGAATGAAATTAAGAGTGTCTTTAGAAATTCCAATTCAACTCCTTCATTTAAAATCAAATTTAAATGAAAATCAAAGAAACTCTGCTATAAGTGTGGTTTAATATTACACTCTGTTTTCAATATGAATTGCCAATTAACATGATCAAACACAAAACAAGGGGCATTTCCTGAAAAATTATTAATATTCAATGTATGTATAAGAATTTTCTACACAATTTATATTAATTTTATTATATGTATACATGTTATATTCAATAATTGAATTTAATAATTAATGATATTATATTATATTATTATATTTGTTATAAGAATTTAACTTTTTTGTTTGGAACATAGTTGAAGAACACTTTTTTTTTTAAGAATGCTCTCTTAATTGTATTAAAGCCAAACAAAATGAAGCAAACTTATAAGATGCAAACTTTAAACACTTATCTATTCTTGCCTGTTTTGTTGTTGTATTGGATTCATTGGATTGGAAATCTCTTTTTGTGAGTTTTGCGAATTGCCATACAGCTGTCATTCTGATTCAAATTCTAACTCATAAAATGCAAGGGAACCAATTCCCAACTTGTCCAACCCTGCTATGCACTGTCCTAATGATTCTAATACTAATTTAACCATCTTGCACAAACTGTTCAAAAAGTGTGACTTCCTGAATTCAGACTGCAATGTAAACTGATCCACAAATGTAGACGATCAAACCTCTTTCATAAAATCCTTATCCAGCTCATTAAAGAGCCTCTGGAAGGCCTCGCCATTAATAAAGCCATCTGGGAACTGCTGAGCAGCCTGGAGGAAAAAAAAGACAGGTAAAACAAACAACCATGTCACGCACTATTTACTATAACAAACTATTCTGTAATCTGTATTGACCTTAATGATAGCCTGCCTGCAGTAAGACTTCATGTGGACTCTATCCATGACCTGCAGAAACATGTTCACCGCCACTCGCTCCCTGAGCAGCAACAGGAAAAGTCACGTGACGAGACATAAAACACCACATCAGAGATATAAAGAGTGAATGTGTGCTATAAGGAAGAAAGACTAAAGTGCTGGAGAGGACTGGATCTTACACATGGCCTTCAGACTGAGTGCTGGTGTGCCCTCGGCCTGGACAGCACAGCACCTCGAAAGCAGCCCGGATACCCAGACGCCTCCTGATTATAGACGTCTGAACCGACATCTAAACACACAGACCATAACATCAATAATTAAAGGAACAGTTCACATAAAATCAACATTTACTGACCCTCATTTTGTCTCAAATGTGTATGACTTCACAAAACACAAGAGGAATTTTTGAAGAATTTTCACGCCACTCTTTTCCATATAATAATAATTATGGTATGTCTTAAAACTAATTGAAAAACAGGGTCATATACGGAAAACTTTTAATGTGCTTTTTTTGTTATATTTGGAGCTTGATGGACTCTGGTCAGTTCTGTTCTATGGAAAAGAGGAGCTTGGAAATGATAAAATACATTCTATGCTCCATGGGGGAAAAAAACAGTCATATGAGTTTGGAAATAATAACAAAATATAAATTGCTGAAATGTTCCTTTAGCAAACAAGCAACAAATTCCTAAAACAATGTCTAATGTAAGTACATCACTCACCAGTAAATATCCCCTGAACTGGTTATAAATAATAGCCGTCATTAGATTCATTAACAAATACGTTCCTGACAGGAAAAAAAAAAAAAAGAAATAAAAATGTCAGTGTTTAATGCAAGTGGAGAGTTGTGAATGCAAGTAATATTAACTGTATTTTATATAATACTACCAGTCAAAAGTTTGGAATAATTTAGAATTATTATTGTAATGTTTTTTAAAGAATTCTCTTATGCTCACCAAAGCTGCATTTGATGAAAAATGAGTTTTAAAATAAAAAAATAATTAATTAAATTAAAATAAAAAATTAAATATCCATTTTCTATTTTAAAATGCAACTTATTCCTGTTATGGAAAAGCTGAGTTTTCTCCAGCCATTACTCCAGTCCTCAGAGACACATGTTCTTTCAGAAATATTACAAAATCTTATATTATTCCAAACTTTTGAAGAGTAGCGTATATGCAACTGATCTGGATCGCATAAAAACTTACCAAACACACTAAAGAGTATAAAAAATATAGAATAGCCACGGTTCAGAGAGTATGCTGGAATCATGACTGTTGAGAGAGGAAGACATGTTGTAATTCACACAGATTACAAGAAAGGTTGTAGGCCACTTTAGGCAGTTTCACATTTAAAACGAATACAGACACCTGTGAAAGTTTAACAGAATGTTGTGACAAGTCACAAGACATCATGTCATGTGGTTAAAGCCAATGACTCATAGCCTCCATTGCAATGAGCCAAAGATGACTGAGAATTCGACACAACGCTGCCAAAACGTCATCTGTCACTGACCATCTAAAACTTTACTGAGTCATTCAGAGATTTGCACCTCCTGAGAGACTTTAACAACATTTACAGTCAAATGAAGACTTACCGTCAGGGTTATTGGCTGTCGTCAGCAGCACTAGCAGAGAAGACAGGGCCTTTGGCAGGTTTTTGAAGTAGGTTTCCCATTCTCCATTCTTCTTAGGGTCCTACAGAAACACATCTATTCAGTCAACTGTAGCACTTTGAATAAAAGCGATTCAATGTAAATGTAAAGATTGGATGATATTTGTTCCTTTACCGGCCAGATGACAATTACAGATTGTACATTTACAGCCAGATTAGCGCCAGCGCAAAACCCTCCTCCGGCATTAAAAATGTACTGTCAGGATTTACTAAAGATGTGCAGTGAAAAATTAGCGATGAAAAGGCGTGGACACAGTCATTTTTGTACTATCGCATATGCATTTGTAAAAGTTTCCCTTTTTTTGCGGTAGTCAGTTTACTGGCATTTGCGCCATTTTTTACCGCTCAAAAAAAGCATGTCTTAACCCATTTTGCACTTGATATGGCTGTGATTGCAGCTGCCATGTGGAAGCATTACATGGTAGAAAGGAGAGATTTTTTTCCACTCATATTAATTTATTTTGAATGCCAGAGGAAGATGTAATCTGAACATACAGGGCAGTCGTGGCCTAATGGATAGAGAGTTGGACTTGTAATCCGAAGGTTGTGGGTTCGAGTCTCAGGTCCGGCAGGAATTGTAGGTGGGGAGAGTGAATAACCAGCACTCTCTCCACCCTCAATACCACGACTGAGGTGAGACCCTTGAGCAAGGCACCGAACCCCCAACTGCTCCCCGGGCGCCGCAGCATTGGCTGCCCACTGCTCCAGGTGTATGTTCACTACTGTGTGTGTGCGCACTTGGATGGGTTAAATGCAGAGGACAAATTCCGAGTATGGGTCACCATACTTGGCCACACACCACTTCCCTTTCCCCTCCCTATGCTAAGCCACATAATTTTTAATTTGCTCTGCTTTTTTGCTACCCTAATTTGTGCTGATCGTGGTAGATTACTGTGTTCATTACGGAAATGAGATGTTTCATCTGTTCTTTAATTTACGCATTGTCAGTAAATCACCCACAGAACTTTCCACTTCCATCTGCAGTGATTTTTTTTTGAAACTGTGCTCTTGCACTAATTGTCTTGTTTAGTCAATTTGGCCCTTAGTAAATGTAAGACTATTTAAGACCTTTTTAAGAACAAGTAAAGAAAATGTAAGGAATAAATTGAAGAGAATACAAGAAGACAATATGCTCTCTTAATGTAAATGTCTAGAGAGCACACAATGAGTTGTTTTAGAGCTTACAGCTTGAATAGCTTTCTTTCCAACCACTAGTATATGGAAATAACTTTTACTTTACCTCCCGATCACACTGCAAAAAAGTGATTTTCTTCCACAGTAATTTTGTGCAAAATGTCTCTTAAGTCAAGATACATTTACTTAATGAGCAAATTGACATACGAAGTCTGAAATTGATCAAAATGAAGTGAGTTTGATTAAAATATGAACAATATCTGCTAATGAGCTCAGAAAAATTCAACTTAATTCAAAGGGAAAAAAGATTTCATACACCATTGACAGATATTTGTTCTTGTTTTAAACATAAACTCCCTCAATTTTGTTATATTTTTCAAGAACTTATATTTGCATGTAAATGTATCTTGACTTAAGGATGATTAGATATTTGTATTGGAAAGCAAAAAGATTTTCACTTTTGCAATGTATGCAACATTTAATGCCATGACTTTTTTTAGTTTTAGACTTCCTGCTCTTATTTAAGACTTTTTAAAGGTTTTTTTAAGACCCACACAAACCCTGATTACATTTTTACATATTCTGAAGAATTTTTTTAGTGGTGCTTGCCTGTGCAAAAATTGCTGCCAGGATGCTAAAGTGTTGTGGATGGATGCTGTGTGGTTTCTGAGGTATTCAGCATGTAGCTAGGTGGTTACAACGGTGTTCTATTAGGGTGATTTGCATGGTTGCTATGTGGCTGCTTACTGGCCCATGTCAAAAGATCCCACAGCCAAGTCTCTATATTCTGATCTCTAGATATGACTCAGGTTTCCCCATCAACATAAGTCTTTAGGAGTTTTTTTTTTTTGCCTGTTTTATTGTCTGCCCAGTAAAAATCTGTTCTCTTGAACATCTCCCCTCAATAAGCAACACTAAAGTATCATTCATGTCCAAAGCACAAATTCTAAGTATGAGTTATGTGGCAAAATGTAATACTTGGGGACAGGGGCTTATTTAAATCAAAAAGTGGGCCCATATAAGTATTCATAGAAATTATGTAATAAGGATGTGATCACTTCTTACATCTGATTTGGCAAAGATCAGCATTCCTATCATGGTGAATAAGCAGATGTGTAACGCCAGAAGCAGAATAACACTGAAACAGAAAGAGTGAAAGACAGAAAGAACAGATCCGGTCAATGTTTATCTGGTCATTTATAATTATAATATTAGAATGGAACTGCACACAAATTCAGAAGTGAAAATAAGGAATTAAATGGAGGCTGTTACAGGGAAAAACCCTTATTACAGAAAATATGTTATTACCTTGCTATTTCTGGAAGAGTCCTTTTGATACATTTTAGAGTTTTCTTCATAAGGGAAGAGTTTTGCAAGAGGAAAAATGGGCGAATTAGTCTCCTGACTCTTAAACTCTGTGGGACAGAATGACAGGGAAGCATTACAATCAACGGACCTGACGCTGACAGCTGACTGAGACATTTACTTATTTAAGATTATGAAGGAATAGACTGTCCAAAATTTAACATTTCATTTCATTTCCCTCAGGTCATATGTGATGTGCTTATGCAAATGAGATTTGAGTGACAACGGAGGGCAAGATTTAAAATACAACTTAAATTTTGGTCTGTTTTTCAAATGAGGGCAAGTTAAATAAAAGGAAAAAAATAATTTTAAATTAAAATTTTAACTGTGCTTTAATGAAGTTCATTTAGAATTAAATTTTACTTGCATTTCTATGCATTATAAGAACATTTTATTTTGCCAATAGTGTTGGGCAGATTACATGTGGTGACTTTTGATATTTAATTTAATGAAACTACATAAAGAGGTATATTTATGTTATATTGAATTAATTTATTGCCACGTTTAACTTATTTATTGTTATTTATGGTCACATTTAACTTAATACTATTTCAATCTTCAGTTTAATTTAATGTGTTAATTGCCATTTCTTTGTAATTATTTGTGGAATTTACTAGCAATTTCGAGTGAAAACATTCTACAATTTTTTTTAATAGTGTAAATATTGTCATATACTGTTATAGTGTAAAGAGGCACACTAAATAAGCAGTTTTGTAGTACAGTTCTTATAAACTCACCTCACTGCACATCATGCTAATACTCAACATCCAATCAATAACTGATGCTGCAATCACTACCATATAACCAATCAGCCATTTGTTCATACGAAACTCCTCCCATCCTATCAGATAACTCTGCAAAACACACAAAACATCCAATATGTTCTTTAATATAATATTAAGCAACTTAAGTCATATTACCAAAGAGGTCTGTTTAATTCTGTCATATGGGCTTGAATGACAAATAATGACAGAATTTTAATTTTTTGGGTGAACTACTCGTTTAATGCTATCCCAATATAGTCAACTGAATATTTCTGGATTTCTACCTTCACAGTGACATCTAGGATGAAGATACAAAGGCAGACCATCTCAATCCCCTCCGTCAGTCCACAGGGTGGCTCCCAAGGCTTGGGTTTGAAACGAATGTCCGAGGTGTAGGTCAGAGAGGAGGGTCTCTCAATGAAAGCCAGTCCCAGTACAACAGCAATAGTGAACCCCAGACCCCTTCAAGAGAAAGAGAAAGTGTGGAACTGATGCTGACAGAGAGAAACATAAGCAAATAACCACATAAGCAGCTAGGAAAAGGAATGTTGCAGGTCTAATGCAACACAATATGTGTCATGCTGTCAAGAAAATTACTGTCACAATACTTTTTTTTAACCCCAAAAGTATTCCTGCTAACAGTTACTAATAAAGAATAAAGCATTATAAAGCAGCCATCTGTAGACAGGTATCAAATTGAATAGTGTTACTGCAGAGACTGTCTGGCATTGTGTATTTTAGCACGATACACAGACATACAGGGTTTTAAATTAACTTTTTCACTCACTAGGCAAATTAACTTCTAATAGCCAAAACAGAAATATTGCACATAAAGTGGATTATCAAAATCACACACACACAGCATTTAATTTCCAAATATAGCTTACTCCAAAATGAATGTTTAATGTTAAAAACTGAAGATTAGTGGACAGGCTGTAATTTCAAAAATGTATCAAATGTTTCCTTACAAATGTCAACTTACTGAGAATCAAAGCCTTTCTTCTATTAATATCAATTTAACAAAACGCCAACCTGTTCTCACTCCCAAGGTGTCTGAAAATAATGCCCCAAAATATCATATCATGATAATAAAATTATACCCCAGCATTTAATTGAACTGAATGTAAAATTCTCATGCCCTTCATATCAGTATATTGACAACAAATATTTTTAAATACGGCGCATTGCAATAAACACACAAAAGGGTGCTTTGGCATCTTTATAATGACACGCAAAAGTCTTGGACATGCAGCATTTATTGGACCCCTAGGAAGTGAGAATGGGTTGATAAGTGGCCTCTTGTCTCCCAAGTGCTCTGGGAGACAGCAAACTGGTCACACAAAAAGGGCTAATGGAAAGAAAAAAGCTGCTCGGATATAATTCTCTATATGAAGACTTTATTCAAGCCACAAAAAAAAAAAAAAAAAAAAAAAATTCTTGAAAAATGCACCGTACATAACCTTAATGTTGTTAATGTAATTCAATGGGAAACTATGTGAGTGGCTCACTCAGGATGTTTGTCTCGTCCGATGTGCGACCCTCTTTTTGCTTTGTTTTGCTAATGCTGAAGGCTGCTTTTATGGGAAGGGCTTTGATAGGAAGGGATTTGATAGCGATAACGTAAAATGATAGATTTAGAAATCACATCCCACCAAACTGGCTAGTGAGTTGATATGTGTTACCTAGCATGGGTGATTTTCGCCCACATTTGGCAGGTTTTAATTTCTAACCCTACCAGAAAGGGACATGATGTAACTGTAAGTGCTGTTTACATTTCACCCACAGGAACTATACTGGTAATGCATTATTACTGTAGCAGCTCTTCTGCCTATAACAGTAATCACACCACAAAAAGGATGACATGGACAACTTAATAGCTTCAAAAACAAACATTTTGTAATGTTGTGCAAAGTAAAATACAAGCACTGAAACAAAAATACTTCTGCTTTTAAATCCTCTAGAATGTGAATTTTATTTGATTTTACAAATTAAGAGACAAGTCTAACCTTTCTGTGGTAATTGACAACGTGTCCGATCCAGTTAAACAACAAGGTTCTGCGAATAAAGCTTAAAGAACTATGAAATGGCTTTGTGATCTTAGTTTTCTTGTCTGTGTTAACGTACAGTATCTCCACTAGGAACAGGAAGTTGAGGCAGGGAATACCGAAGGGATTTTCCCAACTAGTTTTTTTTTCCCCTTACTGTGACATATATCCAAGTAAAAAGGCTTCTTGAACTACAAAATGTGGGCGAGACTTGATGTTATCCATTGGAATTGTCTGGAATCGTAATATTTTAGTTATTAGTTAAAAAACAACTTTTAAAATGTATATATATCTGCTAAAACTTATTTTGTCAACTTTTATGTGCACCACTCAGACCATATGTCCACAACCCAATAAGTATTGTTTTCACTAGTTGAGAACCACAGACTGAAATAACTATGGTATGCAATGAAAAGGAAAAACAAAGTACCAACATCTTGTCGAAATTGAGTAATGACTGAAATCAAGGCTCTCTGAGTACGATCTGTCTGATGGGTTTGGCTCAACTATACTAAGATTTAGACACAACTACAGACTGTGAATACTGATATCAAATAAACTGAAATTAAATTATATATTTATATAAACCTATGAAGCAATTTTTCACAATTCCAGTGTTGCCGTAGTTACTGTGTTTTGCATTTGTATGGCACATGGCTGGCAAAAAATAATAAATAAATAAATAAATAAATCCTTAGATAAAAAAGCATAAATTTCTGCTTGCTTACCACTGACAAATTTTGGAATAATACCATCTATATAACCGTAAGGACCCAGAATCAACCCTGTGATTGATGGATCGATACTGTGGGAAAGAGCACAAACAGGGAAATCAGGCATTCATTCAATCAAAATAAAAATGAAAAAGAATAAAGAATAAAAAATAAAAAATAACCTGAATCGCATCTTCAATAAATACAACTGCCTGCTGGATATAGAGGTCTGCATCTGCATCTGTGTCAAAGGAAAAAGAAATAAACAAAAAGATAAACCAGAAGTTTTAGTTGTGAATTTTATTTATGCGTTTGACTTTTTTTTTCTTATTTTAATTTGCAAAAAGGTCCCTAATTTTTTTTGCATCGGAGATCCTGTAATATTAAATTCTCTGTAATCTAAACCAAAACATAGTGAAAGATATTTTTGCTCCATAAAAATCATTCCCTTATTGCACTCGCACTTGCAACTTAACCACTCGCAGAGCAAAATCTGGTACAAAATTTACTGGATCATTCTTTGACCTGTACTGAGTTGAACAAATATTCTGATTGTAAGACTATGCGTGTATGCATATTTTTAAGTGTCACAGGATATTCAGGAGCTGCCAAACCTGAACTTCTCAACAGGATATGAGCCAGCAAATCCAAACCATTCTTGAGTGATAACACTAAGCAGAATAATAAAGAGCCACTGAACGTTTCATTTGACTTGTACTGGAGATATAAAATAACTAACATGAACATATTTTACTATATTACTACGTATAACTAACAGCAATATATTTTTACAGCATTTATTAACCTTTGTTGATCTTAATTTTAAAAAAGTCAATGTTCATGTTCATATCTAGTGTTAACAGATACAACTTTTGATCTTAAAATTTGAAAATGTAAAACATCATTTTCATAAATGTTGTGATACCAATTAACTAAAATTAATAAATGCTGTAGAAGTACTGCTACAGTAATTGTTGGTTCATGATAACTAATTTAGCTAATGTAAACAAAATAAAAACTTTTTCTAAACATGCCAAAAATCACAGACTAAGTCAGTTTGACATTCAGATTACCTTGACATAAAGTTCAAATTGTATTTTGCAACACTTTTTTGTAACAAGTCTGAACAAGATTTTCACACATCCACCCATAACACCTTTAGCTGCCCCACATTTCTGCTAAAATGTGAAAATTAATCTTTGACAAGCATTACATTAACTGTAAACAATAAAAAAACGCATTTTCAGTATGTCTAACTAACTACTACTTGTAATTTGATACATCAGTCAGAAACTTATGAAGTCAAAGCAGATGACCTGCAGAGGCAATAAAGAAGACAATGGTGTGTTTGTCTGACAGCAAAGACAGAAACCAAACAGAGGTGAATGAATATGATACCAGCTTCACAAAGACACAACCTCTAGACTTTAATTAAATAACACAGAGACAAAAGGAATAAACAACAAGACAGCAAAACAAGGTTAAGGGAAAGTTTTAAAGGCTAAGTCAGGACACTCAGGTCAGGCTGACAAAACATACGTACCTTCGTGCACAGGGTACGAATCGTCAGTCACTGAATAGGACAGTCGTCTTGATCCTGGCGATTCTTCATGTTGATAATGTTCACCATTATCATGGGACCCATAATCACCTGAGCCCTGGTTAATGCTGCCAGTCAGTAGCGGCTCTTCTTCTTCCATCTAGACAATCTCTACAAGTCTCCAAATACGCCAAATAAATCCCAAACAGGGCGTTAGATATCGGTAGTCACGAAGGACAAACCTAAACGAGTCTTCTGCCCATGTCTGTAAATAAAGTGACAGTCTCGCTAGTAACCATAGTGGAGACGCACTTGTTTTTATTCCCACCGTACTGAGTCGGTGTTACAGTAAGTGTAACATTTCAGAGAGAGCAACAGTGCTCGAAGTGTTTTTAGGAGCCGTAAACTCCTCCCATATCCTCTGCTCACTCACTCAAGAGTAACTTTCTGCTCGCTCATGCCAGAGCACTGACTAGGTAAGTTTCATTTTAGCGAATCAGTTCGAGTGATTCTTTACAATGAACCAGTTCACCCTCCAAAAATTCACTCGTTCAGTCATCACCCAAAACACGTTTTAGTTACATTCTGATGTTTTTCTACAATTTTTAATATATTAAAGATTATATAGAGCTCGTCACATGCTGAAGTTTATGGTGTTTTTAAAGGCATGTGATAAAACACTATGCGAATCGGTTCAAAAGAATCATTAAAATAACTCATTCAAAAGAAAAGCATTATACTGTTATGTCGCGTTCCGTCGCTCAAAGAAACGTCCGCCTTTGTTTATAATGAAGGGTTATTTTTATTCTAGGTAACTGGTTGGGATTTATGAGCCTAGTGTTCAGCTTGTCCTAAGTTTTCCTTCGAGTTCATTTGCGTCAGCTGCAAGCGTGGGAATTTATTGGCGACACTCTATAAGAACAGTTAAATAGCAGATGAATTAATCTCCCTGAAATAAACTCTTTTTTTTTCTTCTCATTTATATGTAGTGTGTATGATAGCTGTACCAACGCGTGTGTGTTTAGACCGTTTCACACATTCAAAGAGGAAGTCAATTCTCTAACACCCAACTCGTCCGTCCACATCCGCCCTCTCATGCTTTCTGCCTTAAGACAACTTTAAAGTACCTGTCAAACTTTAAAATCTCTTTCAAATCTACATTTGTAAGCCATTATGAATAAAATGTGAAAATCACACTTTTATTTTGTTTTTAAATTGGTAATCAATTAATAGCATTTTTGTCCTCGACATCGCATTCTATGCTGTTAGTCTTTGAAACTATAATATCTAAACATAAAGCCACTTCCAAAATCATTTTTTAGGAAGTGATATGTTTGGTGGGAAAACAATAACCAGCGGCTTTTAAACAACACAGACAATATTAGCAAAGGATTAAAAAAGAGGATGATTTGCTGTATTAGTTGGTTTGTCTCACTTTAAAACGTTCCATTCTGTTTTCCCACATCAACAATTATTTATTATGTTTTACATTTCAAAAATTATCCTCAAGTTAAAAGCATAGTTCATCCCAAAATGAAAATCCGGTCATTATTTACTCACTCTCATGTCATTCCAAACCTGCATTACATTCTTTCTTCTGTGGTCGTAAAAAAAATAAGATATTTTCAAGAACAAACATGTCTATAAAAAGAAAGTCAATGGTAACCAGAACCAACATTCTTTAAAACAAAAATACTTAGAAAGAAAGTCATACAGGTTTGGAACAACATGAGGGTGAGTAAATAATGACAGAATTTTCATTTTTGGGGTGAATTATCCATTCCTGATTTCTTGTGACTTTGCAGATAATCAAGCTACAATTTAGAAAGCTTAAGTGCCTGAGCTTTACCAAAGCATACTATATAAAGAGCATAATCCTTTTTATAGAAATATTTATTATATTACAGAGTTCTGCAAGGAATGACCCAGTCATCACTGTTATAGCACTGGCATGCCTGTGTTCTTGAAAAATGCTGCAGCCATTTAATTTGCTTGGTTATAGAGCCATTTACACTACACACTTGAGTTGATCTGGACAAATATGGTTGTTTCTTGGCAAATTATTCAATGAAAGATTATGAAAGTGAAAATAACAGTACAGGATATCTTCTTTAACAGTAACTGCGTATGAACAATTTCATATGTATTGTTTTATTTTTTTAACAACCATTACCATATCAATGATCACAAACCTGATTATTTGCATTATCATGTGAACATAACTGAAGACATCATTTAGGATTTATACATCCTAAGAAAAACAATAACTAGAACAAGTTGCAGTGCATATGCAGCCAAACAGAAAGAGTGCAGAGAACTGTTGAGTGCTCACTATAACATCAGTGGCCGAGAAAAATCTTTGGACCAAGGATCAATGGCTTCTGATAACAGTTGTACATACACCTTTCATATCACTCCATCATAGCCACCTATACAACAGAAAAACAGAATGGATTTCATACAAATAGAAAAACTACATACAGACATCTTCAGACAAACATTTACACACACACACACACACACACACACACATATATATATATATATATATATATATATATATATATATGTTTGTGTAAAGTTTCAATATTAAAGCTTGTATTACACAGCCCAATGAAATCACATTGTTCTGTAGATCTGCTGACCTCGTTGTCGATGCAGCGGAATTGCCAGACCCACTGTGTGTTGTAAAGGAAAGGACGGAGGTCAAAGCGGTTATCATCTGGACTGTAGTTTTCAGCATGATAAGAGGGTGTTACTGTTGTCATCTTATGTCTGTTGATTGAGTACATCCTAAAGAAATGTTTCACTTTAGTAGCCACCTGCAAAAGCCCAAAAAATGGCATTTGCACAAAAGCATGGCATTACCTTACTGGTCATAAAATAACGGTGGTCAAATATTAGAATTAACTGCTTTTAAAAGTATCAGGCACTATGAGTACTGTAAAGTTTAGGGCATGTTTGACCTGCGAGGGAGAGAAGGTCTCTTTCCATGAGTGAATCAGCTTGCAAAACATGCTGTACGGGCCACACTTGGAGATCTTCCTGAGTCTGCCAATCACAGACAGCTCTGAGTAGGTCATTCCCATGTCAGCCTGTGGGAGGGAGGCACAGAAACACATGCGTAAGGTCTCAGAGCTGTAAAACTATCTGTCTGCATGCACACGGTGATGGAAAAAGTACATAAGGGCACAGCAGCATAGTAAACATGCCCTATAAAAATAAGGACAATTTGAACAAGTAAGTGGAAAACAAAAATAAATAAATAATAATAATGAAATGTGTGTGTATAATGTGTGTGTATATATTTATATATATATATATATATATATACAAATTAAAAATAAATAAAATAAATGTCCACAGTACTTTGCAAAAATATCAGACATCAAACTGGTTCTCATTTGACTCAATTACAAATCCTACACTGGTTTATTTACAAGATATATAGAATAATTAATGTATAAATATAATGTATATTTTTACTTCACCTAAAACTGAATAGTTTAAATGTCATAAAATAATATTATATAATATATAATATTAAATAAAATATTAAAATGAAAAAAAAAAATTTAAAGTCATTAATTAAACAGAATTTTAATTGCTATTTGACCACTTTGCCAAAGTTGATTCCATCCCTACCACTTTTTAAAAGCCACTAAAAAATTAGCTGAAGCCACATAGGCATACAACACACAATAATCATCTCCAATTGTTTAAAATTTAATTAATATATGTAACATGAGACACATTTGCACCATCCAGTGATTAAAGTGAAGTAAACAGAATTTTTTTTTATTATTATTTACATACATTTAGATTAAATATACTAGAAGACATTGTCTAGAAATGAAAAAATGGCATGAATGCAAGTTGTAGATTGAAATATCAGTAATGGATGCAATGCTTTTGGATTATGTTATCCCACGACGTGCTAGATTTTAATGTATAATAACAACAAGAATTGCTTGTGATAATTCTGCTTTGTGTTTTAAACTGCAGAAATCATATGATGGCAAAGAAAATATTTTCATGTGAAATTTGATCAACTTGACTGAGAAGATGGCTTAGAAAAATACACAGCCTACTGCAGGAGTCATATGGCTGTCAAACAGTATATTAGCCAGTTTAAATATACTTCAGACAGTACTGAACAACCATTGCCACACACAGTTGTGCACAGTCCATTGCACATCCCGTCTCAGTCACTCACAATGACTTATAAATGCAGTAGTATTCAAGACCTCATTTTTATCAGTGAATGAGGTTGACAATGTTTACCTCATCAGTCTGGACGATCTTGCCATCAGTCAGTGGCTCAAGCTCTGCAGTTGGTGGAGCATCCAAAATGCTGTACAGAAGATGGGTACCAAATCAGCATATTAGAATGATTTCTGAAGGATCATGTGACACTGAAGACTGAAAAATCAGTGTTGCCATCACAGGAATAAATAACATGTTAAAATGTATTCAAATAGAAAACAGTTATTTTAAATTATACTATTTTGTAACATTACTGTTTATAATGTATTTTTGATCAAATAAATGCAGAACACACATACACACACACACACACACAAATATATTTCTCTTTTTCATCGTGCCTAAAAACACTGTGTTTTTCAGGCTGGCCATGCATATTAGTTCAGAAAAAAGAAGCATTTTCCCCCATTCACTTTTCTATGAGTGGTCTGCCTCCCCTTAAACTGTCCCTCTTTTAATTTTCACTCAATGTGATTTTTTCAAATCTGTTGTCCAAAACAATCAAGATTATGTAACTACATCAGTTATTTGATCAGCAAATGTGTGACAAAAGGAAGGATTACACACCTTTTGAGGGCAGTGAGCTGGAAGCGTTTTACACAGTACTGCAAAAAGCACTTCAGGTCCATCTTACTAACACCTCCAATGGGATTGATATCAGCACTGGAGCAGTCATACTTTGTGAAGTATCCAGTCAAGCTGCAAAGACAAAGAATACTTTCTTTTAAGCAACCTTCATTACTATTGACAGTTGGATACTGAAAGAACACATAAAGACACACCTCTCATCCACGTTTGCTGAACCAAGAACTAAGAGACCACCAGGTTTTCCCTGAGCCCACAGACACAGCTGGGCAAAGAGGTAGGCCAAAATCATCCTGATACGAGCCTGTATTGGAGTAAACATACACACACATGCATCATGCACATACATCAGACCTTTAGATTCAAAAGGATCTGCAGTAACACTTTACAATAAGATCTCATTTGTTAACATTAGTTAATGCATTAACTACAAAGAACTAACAATAAACAATATACTGTATTTTACAGCATTTATTAACCTTTGTTAATGTTAGTCAGTTTTGTTTGTATTACTTCACAGTGCATTAACTAATTTTAACATACAACATTTGATCTTAATGTAGTATTTAACGTTGCGTAATTATTAAACTAATATTAATAAAAGCTTTAGAAGTCTGGTTAATTGTTAGTTCATGTAAATTAATGTAGTTAACCAATGTTATCAAATGAAACCTGCGTTGCCAGATATTCTACAGTATATAAGTTTAAAAAAAAAACATGCAGGTGTGAAATGAGAGGTATGGTATTCCTAATCTGTTGCATAATTCTCACCATATTTCTTCATTAATGGATAATTTAAATTTTCCTCAAATAACCTTAGTTCATGTTTCACTGACAGTGACAGTGGTCTTAAACTGTCATATACCTACCTATAGGCAATTGTTTGGAAATATTTTGGAAAATCAAAAGTTTTTAGCAATCAAACAGGGGTTTGTTAGGGGGCCATAAAAGATAATTATTTAAACAATTTTAAAGTCTGTCAAAGTTAACATGTCAAGATATTAAATGTTTAATGCAACCATTTTTAATACATTTATAAAAAATTTGATATTATTACCATTTCATTTTGTTTTAAAAAGACAAGTTGGAAATCATAAGACTAATCATGATTATTTGATTCTTTTGATGTGTCTAGTTTTTGACAGTAAGAAGTAAAATTTGAAGATACATTTATTTGTTCCTAGTTTTTGCTCACCACTGTCTTGATCACTAGGGATTTTAGGGCAATAATGCAGATAACTATTCAAATAAACTGGAATTGAATAAAATTGCCACTGATATGACTAGAATCTTCTTCTTTTGTGAGTTTACATTATCATACCAGTCAAACTGCTATTTATCTCTATGCAAACTTTTAAGTGGTTAAATTACTTTTAAAAGCACATTATACCACTTTCAAAGTTGTGACATAATAAATGTCTAAATGTCTTAAATAGGTTCTAATCAAGCATTACTTTGCCAATCTAAAGCACAAGCTATTTTCTTGGAAAGAGTTGCATAATACTACTATGTTAGTTATGTTTTAAAGTAGTGAAGATAGAACCCAAACTCAGCAAATTTGCAGGTCGTTTGACGCTTAGGGTGACTAACTGCAATATTATTCTGTGAAAAACTGTGGTGGTTGTGTTACAATGCAAGCAAACTGCATATAAAAAAGTCAGCAAATTAGCATCACTTTGACAGAAACTGCTTTCTCAAGCCCGCGCTTTTGTGATGTCATGGGTCATGTAAAAAGCATATAAAACAAATCATCAACAACAAGTCGTATCAAAATGCCCATCAACAACTACATGTCACAATCTTAGTATTGCACATTCAATGTTATTGCATAAGGTGTTTTTTTATTATTATTAGTGATTTTGAGACTCTCATGGTGGTCAACCAAAGTGTTTTTTTTTTTCTGAAAATGTTTAATAAAAAATTAAACATTTTAAAAAATCATGCATTTATTAATAGCATCAGTGTCTATTATGTACCTGGACGTTCTGCAGTGCCAGGTTCTCTCTGGCACTTCCTCCATTAGCACGAAACTGAGGCCACTTCCCTGTGACCATAGAGAAGATTCCCAGCATGCCTTTTACTGCCATGTCTATATTGATATTTAGGTGATTGCTGAGAGGAGAACAGATAACATTTTCATTTAAATGACATTTTTATAATAATAATTATATATTAAATAATTACAATCACAGAAAGATACTATTACAATTATAATATAATTGTAAAATTATATTATCCTAATGATTATTGTTATTCATGTGATGGAAAAACTGAGTTTTCAGCATCATTACGCCAGTCTTCAGTATCACATGATCCTTCAGAAATCATTCTAATATGCTGATTAGCTGCTCAGTTATCAATTATTATACTTGTTTATTTATAAATTATTATCACTGTTGAAAAGAGTTTTTGCTGCTTAATACTTTGTATGGAAACTTTGATCAATCTTTTTCAGGATTCTTTGATGAACAGTTCAATAGAACAGCATTTATTTGAAATAGAAAACTTTTGCTTTTGTAACATTAGAAATGTCTTTACTGTCACTTTTAATGCATCCTTGCTGAATATCACATTAATTTACTTTTTTTAACCCAGATTTTTGAATGGTAGTGTATCACAGTTTCCACAAAAATATTAAGCAGCAAAAACTAAAAACTGGAGTAATGGCTGCTGAAAATTCAGCTTTGCCATCACAGAAGATAAATTATATTTTATTAAAATAGAAAACTTCTTTTAATTTGTAATAATATTTGACAATATTACAGGGTTGCTGCAGGATTTTTAAGCTCAAATTTAAGACTTTTTAAGACCTTTTTTAAGACCTGCACAAATAAAATTAATACCATATGCGCGGGGTAGGGCAATGTCTATGGTAAACTATTAAACTGTAAATTACTGTAAAAAGCATGATTTACAGTTCAGATAGATACACAAAAACAAAAAGTTTATAAAATGATACACTTCACATTTCAGCCTTTAAACTGTCTTTTAAGAAAAAGCATTTATTAGATGAGAATGGTTCTATCTGATTCACCAGTTCACATTTCAGCTCTGCGTGTTTGCAGGGTAAAAACATAGGTCATTTTCACATTGGTCTGAACAAAAACAACCCAATGTTCCTGCAATACAGGACGCCTCGCAGTTCTAGGACTGCATAGGACCCTATTTTTTGGGACATTGCCATCTATTCCAACAGAGGAGACCTGATTCAAACATCAAACAAACAGATGCAAAGACTAGATCCATGGAAACTATTCATTTTTTGTCTTTCCATCTTATTTTTAATGTAAGAGCTAGCGTGAACCGTTTGAGGGGGAGTCAGCAATCTCCATTTAGCCTTTTTAGCTGTGCAAAACAGTTCATTGTGCTGCTGGATGTTGTAAATTAGTATTTGCATTTAAATGATTTTACATTTATTAAAGTACTAATAATCACACTAATTTGTACCGCAATTGTTTTACCATTTACTGCACTTTAAGTGGGTCACACATCAGACGTGAAGAGCTGCGGCTAATAAACTGAAGTCTTGCACATACACAAGTCTTTCTTTCCAAGAAAACTGAATTTAAAACCAAAATATATAGAATATATTGAAATGAATTAGGTTAAATATTTCAAGAGAGTTACCAACGGGTATGTTTAGGGTTAGGAGTTGGTTAGGACAATAATTAAGTGTATACAATTAAACAACTATAATTCCTTAAAAATAATAATCAGAATTGAATGGCAAGTGCTATAAAATAGTATGAGCCACTAATATTTAGTCATTTAGCAGAGCTTTTATCCAAAGCGACCACAAATGAGGACACACTGGAACCAATCAAATTCAACAAAAGAGCAACGATATGTAAGTGCTATGTGTCTCATTTATTTGATCGTAGTACACGTAGCAAGGTTTATTTTTAATTATATAATAAATAAAAAGAAAACAGATAGAATAGAAAAAGAATAGAGCAAGCTAGTGTTAGAGGCCTTTTTTGTTTTTGTTAATTGTATAATAAATAAAAAGAAACAGATAGAATACAAAAAGATTAGAAAAGCTAGTGTTAGTTTTTATTTATTTATTTATTTATTTATTTATTTTAAGAGAACAAGCAGTAAATGAATAGAGTGCAAGTCTAAAAGGGAAAAGTTTTTTTTTTAAAGAACAGAATAGAATAGAATTTGAATAGAATTAGAATAGAGAGTGCTACAGTTAGAGGGTCAAATAAAGATGGAAGAGATGTGTTTTTAGCCGATTCTTGAAGATGGCTAAGGACTCAGCTGCTCGTATTGAGTTGGGCAGGTCATTCCACCGGGGGGATCATTTCATTTAAAAGTCAGTGAAAGTGATTTTGTGCCTCTTTGGGATGAACAATAATGCGTTGTTCACTTGCAGAACGTAAGCTTCTAGAGGCAAATAGGTCTGAAGTAGTGAATTTAGGTAAAGGGGTGCAGAGCCATTGCTGGTTTTGTAGGCAAACATCAATGCCTTGAATTTGATGCAAGCAGCTATTGGTAGCTAGTGCAAATTGATGAACAGAGGTGTGACTTGTGTTCTTTTTGGCTCATTAAAAATTAATCTTGTTGACGTGTTCTGGATTAATTGTAAAGGTTTGATAGAACTAGCTGGTAGACCGACGTAATAGATACAAAAAAATAACATAATAATAATAATAATAATAAATAAAAATAAACTATAGGGTCCTAGAAATCTGGTTCTGAAACTACAGCCTCCAGTAATGCATGAATGCCCTACTCACAACAGCCTTATAGAACATGCACATTCATTCTCACAGGAGGCGCTGAACTGTTTCCGTGGTAACAGCAGAACACAAAGCAGCGCAGGACCGGACTTGAATCATGCAGCGCTCATATTTATTTATAAAGCCTTGAAGTTTTATCGTCACATTAAACTGTATCGCGATTCTGGTCTGTACCCAAATTTAAGACCTAGAAATCATAATTAAGACTTTCTAGTACAATTTAAGACTTTTTATGACCTTAAATTTGATACAAGTAAATTTAAGACTTTTTAAGGACCCGCGGGAACCCTGTATTACTGTTTTACAGTAATTCCAATCAAATAGATGCAGCCTTGGTGAGCACCAGAGGCTTCTTTTTAAAAGAAACATTCAAAAATGTACCAGATGCCATGTCATCCACTGACCTGCCGATCTGAGCAGCGAGGTCTTTGGCTCTGTTGCGGGTGTCCTCAGAGGAGTTTTCACTAGCCATGTAGCATGTGGTAAAGAGGCGTCCACACAGCTCACGTGGGTCCTCAGGCCTGTAGGATGAATCGCTGACCACCCGCTGCACATCTTCCAGCACCTGAGAATCTGAGAACAATGGGAAACATTTTTAAAGGATAAGCTTTCAATTAGCTGGTTGGTTGTGTGTGTGTGTGTGTGTGTGTGTGTGTGTGTGTGTGTGTATTTTGGACTTACTGCCCTCTTTAACAGCTTGGCAGATCTGCACACACATGGAGTACACGATACAGGCAGTGGATGAACTATCCACACCACCGCTAAGGGGAAGAAGGAAGCCAGCCTAAAAACAACAAAACTCACAAATCTCATTAGCTAAAGATGTCCTATATCTTCACATTCATGACCATAAGCATAAGCATGCAAATAAAGATATTTGCTAAAAAGACTGGTAAGAAAACAAGCACCGAGTTTTATTAAATTGTATAAATGAATGTCAACATTCATATTTGCATGCACAATAGAATAAAACAAACACACACACACCTGTCCACTCCTCCTTAAGTAGTCCCATAACCAACAGGCAGGACCAAGACTGAAAAACACCCAAAATAAACATTATAATTGATTTTATAAATGTGCACCAATATAATACATTATTATGTGGGTATTACACTTTTCCCTTCTCACAGTTTCTCCTCTTTATGTCTGAATCTTGATTTCCAAACAGAGATGATACATCCAGGAGTAAATTAGTGTCACAAGGTACTGTTAAACCTCTAAAGTAACAAAAATAGCCTCATTGGACCAGAACACTAATTTGGCATGTTACAGGAAAATTTAAATCACTTGGTTTTAATCACTCTTAGTGAATTGGCTGCTCTTTAAGTCATAACTGGGTTTACAGGATGGATGTTAACACAAATGGGCGATCTGTTTGAGGGTGTATTAATGTGCAGCTCCGCTAGAGAGCAGCAAAACAAGTCGGTTGATGCAATATGAAAATTAAGAGTCTTCCACAAGTGAAAATGCTTCTACTTTGTATTGTTATTTTGTAATGTAGAAACTGTAATTGTAATTTTTTTTGTTTTCAAAAAATTGCAAATTATATTATTTGCATAACGATTTGAATGAAAAGCAGAAGTGAAAAAAAAAATTTACAATATAGAAATAGAATCTTCAAAATGATTCTTCTTTTTTCATCTATATATTATATAATGTTTTAAAGTGTACAAAAATCATTAAACTTTCTGTTTGTTTCCGGGATTTTCAATGTGGCCTCTGGCGTTTATACCTCATTATGTGTGTACATTTACTTAAGTATTTAAATGTAATGAGAATGTGCTGAGACTTTTACTCACCCTCAGGGCACCAAAGATGAGTTTGATTCTTTACTGGAACAGATTTGGAGAAACTTAGCATTACATCCTTTGTTCACCTCTGCAGTGAATGGGTGCCGTCAGAATGAGAGATCAAACAGCTAAAACATCACAATACATCACATCACATAAAAACATCACAATAATCCACAAGTAATCCACACAACTATAGTCTATCAATCAATCCATGTTCTGTGAAGTGAAAAGCTGTGTGTTTGTAATAAACAAATGTTTTTAACTTTTTAAACCATTGCTTTAGGCTAAAATATGAGGTCTCTATCCATAATATTGCTCTATCCAAAGAAAAAGTTGCCTCGTATGTATCAGGAGAGAACATTTTTACAGATCAAGCACCGTTTACAAATGAAAAGTCCAAAGCAGTTCTAAACAAATATGTCAGTGGATTTTGATGTCAGGAGATGGACTTGTGTTATCATGGAGTCGATTTAAATTAAAATGGTTTAAAGTTAAAATGCATTAACGGTGGATTTGTTTCTTACAAACATACAGCTTTTTACTTGACAAGACATTAACTGATGGACTGGAGTCATCTGGATTACTTGTGGATTTTTTTGCTGTTTTTATCAGCTGTTTGGACTCTCATTCTGACGGCACCCATTCACTGCAGAGGATCCAGTGGTGAGCAAGTTTTGTAACGCTACATTCTCCAAATCTGTTCCAATGAAGAAACAAACTCATCTACATCTTGGATGTCCTGAGGGAAAGTAACTTGTCAGCACATTTTTATTTTTGGGTGAACTTTTCCTTTAAATGTATACATCTAGGTTATATGTAGGTTCATTTTTTTCCCCTGTTGAAGTTACCTGATCTCTTCTTCTGGCATGTGGAAAACCCACTCCACAGGCTGATGTGTGGGCAGACACCTGTCATCACAGTCAGACAGAGAGAAGTCTGTTTTGATCCTCTGATAAGGTTTGTGCTCATATTCCTGTGCAGTAAGAAAAACATTTAAAGCATGGTTTGGTACTTCAAACTCTGATGTCTTTTAAAGTTGCTCACCATGTGTGGGTGACACCTCTCTCCTCGATAGCTCCGAACATCTTCCAGATCAAGAGTGGCTGTGACAACCTCCTGCAAGCCAGAAGAAATCTGATCGATCAAACTGAAATCTTCAGCATGTTAATCACAGTCACTTGGGTGAGTTTCAATATTCAAGTAAGTGTGAATTGGCACATACTACATCCTCGAGTGAGAACTGCGCTCCTCTGGCAACAATATCTCCATTGATGGCAATCATAGCACACCCGTCGTAGTACAGGCGGTCTCCATCACAGCCCTTCTGATTGGCAAATAGATAGATCCCTCCACTCTGAAACAAACATATTCTATATATATAAGGCTCATTGTCAACACTATCTTTACAAAGGCCACTTGAAAATAGATTCATTAATATGTACTGTAAAAAGTTTGGAATAATTCATTTTTAATGTTTCTGAAAGAAGTCTCTTATTCTCACCAAGGCTGTAGCCTATCTATTTGATCATAAATGCAGTGATAATAATATTGTAACATGTCATTACTGTTTAAACTGTTGTAATATGATTTAAATCATTCAGAAATATTAATATAATCTGTTTACCTTAGTGGTGGCAGATTTGACCAAGTTCACCCTGTGGTCAGCCTTACGTAGCTCATGGTAGCTTGCAGAAGAATTGGTAAAGATCTCAATACCATCTAAACCCATGTCAACATGTGGACTAAAGAAAGAAGTAAAAGAAAGTTTAATTTCTCAAACAAAAGCAATTATGGAACTACAGTCATGTTTTATTTCACCAGATTATAGTATAACTCTGCAGGACATTAGGAAAGGATTTAAGACAATAATTTGCCATTCATACAATATTGATGAGATGAGCATTACCTCCTGGGGTTCCACAGCTCAGCACAAATCTCACTCCCTATGCAGGTGTCCATGGTGGACAGCACCCCATCTCCAAACGGCACTGTGGTCTATCAATGAGGACAGATGAGATTATTGTTTATGCCAAATAATGTGTCCCTGCAAATATACATATACATGCAAATATACAAATATACATGTAGAATAAGAATAATTAAGAACATAATTATTTTTGGTACTTACTTTTTAATAATGGTTCTTATTATTATCAATGTTGAAAACAGTTTTTGCTGCTAAATATTTCTGGATTATTTCTCTGTCAGGATTCTTTCATGAACAGAAATTAAAAAGAACAAAATTTATTTGAAATAGAACTTTTTTCTAACATAATAAATGTCTTAACTGCCAACTGTCAAAATAATAATAATCATAATCATCATAATATATATATAATATAGTATAATATAATATAATATAATATAAATAAATAAATTATATTAAAAAAATAATATATATATATATATTTTTTTTTTTTTTTTTTTTTTTTTTTTTTTTAAATATATATAGTTTTTGATCTGGTTTCTAAAGCACCAACTCAGCAAACTGATAATAAGAACCATTATTAATAATTAAATACCTTTAACAATTTATAATAATTTAGCTTTATAATTAGGTAATACAAGCCAATAATATTTTACCTGCCCTGTCACATCTTGGATCATTCTGGGTAAAAAGTACTCCTCAACATGTCTGCAACAAAATTAATTTAATATGTGATCTATCATTTATCACCGATTATTAAAGACTTTGCTAGGCAAATGATCCCAAGATTGAACCAATATATCATGGAATATACCTGGGTCGACTCCACGGTGAAAACCATCGAAATTCCCTGTTGTTGCCATAATTAGCCAAAAGCATTTTAGGACGAATTAACAGTATCTTTCTGTCAAATATAAAAGTAGACATATTATTAGATATAAGATAGTACTGCATATATTATAAGATATATTTTTTACATTATTGTAATTAACTAATCATTAAACAGTAATGCAAATGCTTTATAATACTGCACAAATCTTACTTGTTCAAGAAAATGACTCTACAGTTGTATCGAACATTGTGATGCATAACAGGCCTGTGGAAAGAGCAGATAAAAGTGAAGTTAAATGCATTAGAAACCATATACATTTTTTTTTTAATTTCCAAATGTTTCAAACAAAATAACCTACATTCCCACATCACAGATGATGTCTTGGGTCAAAGGAGATTCCAAGAGCGACTTCAGAACCTGGAAACAATGGAGCAGGGTGTCTGACTCGTAGAAATGATCTGCACAGCCGTACCCACTGATGTATATGAAAGATTTGTGAGAGACCACAAAATACAGTATCATCAGTTTTCTCATTTTCAACATTGAATTTTAGTTGGTTTATATTATATTATATTATGGTATATTATGTTATATATGAATGTAAATATCCTCCTTATTCTCAATTGTACAAATGCATCACATATTTGTTGAAATATCTACAGTCTATGAATGACAATATTACCAGATTTCTAGCTCTGGTCCCAGTCTGTACTTGGCTCCTTTCTCTTTGGAGATCTCAATACCTGTTTTGGAGGGATAAAGTAGATATAAAATGAGGCGAGGTCACTTTAAGATCAAAAGACCTTTAGCACTATTAGTTACTACTACTGGTGACAAATTGCAGGTGAAGAATCAGAACTTACTTTTAAGTATTCTTGTCAAGTTGCCTTCAAAATCAAGTGCCCACTGATTCAAGGAGCAAGTCGCTAATGTAACCTTGCGACCCATTTTGCACAGATACAAATGATTTAAAATGTATCAAAACAACCCTGCACTTGACAGCAGCCGTGCAACAGTACTCAAAACTTTTATTTAATGTAGTTCCATTTCCGGTCTGTACAATTCTGCACTTCAAAATAAAAGTAGTTGTTTAGAGTAAGGAAAACTATTTAAAAACTCAGAACATACAAACATATTTACCGTAAACTAATAGCAGAGACAGCCCTTTGGGACAAATTTTGAGGTTAAACATTCTTTGAAAAAAAAAATGCAATCTTTGCTATCCAGAGCCATAATTATTAAACTATCAACACTATACAACGTCTATAAGGACAATGACGATGTTGTTTCAACGTCTTTTAAGTTTATTAATTTACCTTTAAAAATAAATACATAAAACTGAGTCAAACTTTAATTTCAATGCTATAAAATACCAGAATAAATTTGAAATAAATAAATAAATAAATCATGAATAATAAATGTAATGTTACCTTTTATTATAATTTGTTATTTTACGTTCTAAAGTAATGTTTCTTTTATTTATTTATTTATTTATTTATTTATTATGACAATTATGCACTTATTATTAGCTTTTACTAACAAGTGAGGTGTTTTGTTAACAAATTTTCCAGTGAACCAAATAAAGCTTTTACGTGTGTTTATGAAAAGGTTGACATTTTCCTTCCAAGAAATTCTTTGATAAATTCATTGTTATAGACTGGAGAATTGCGATTTTAATTTACTTCTCATTTCTAATGCTGTAAAGTAACTGCGTAAATGTGGTGCAGGTGGATGCTCTTGATGAAGACAGCAGGACCCATGGGCTGAGCTCATCAGGCGCTCATGGCTTCAGGTCTCGGTTCTCCAATCACTGACACGAATATGCTTTGCATCTGTCTCTGATTGGATATTTGGTCATTACATCACCTGTGGGTGGAGTCAGAACTCGGCCAGAGACTCCCCTTCGCTCTTTACATCACTGTGAACATCTGGGCAGCGTGAAGTGGCGCAGCATCACACCTATAACTGTAAGCATTTGTGATATTTCATTTTTTAAACAGTTGTTTTTAATGTATTTGAAATCTACCTTTGCCACTTATTAAAATGCTATATTTATTTTAAGGCAATATTTCCAGCATTATACATTGCATGTAGAGTTTATTGAAATCTCTGTTACTTCCCTTTCCAGTCCAACTACAAATGCAACTTTATCAACAGAAAATAATGATTCTTTGAATTGTGGCATGAGTGCATTGTAAACTATATGCATACTTGAGCGAGCACTTTATGTACACACATCTTTCAAAGACTTTTTAGTATATGCATCCTGCTTAATTATCGTATCGGATTGGGGTAATTACAGCTGTCACACTGGATTGGCATTGATGTGAGGAAGCGACTGGAGTCATATTTCCCTTTAAACTCCTTTATGTCGCATTAAACTCAACGAGCACATTTACTTTGTCAGGAGAATAACGCACAGGTGTCACGGACTCCTAACGTTACCGCAGCGTGATACATGATTGGGTGTTTTTTTTTTTGGCCACTTTTAGCTTTGTTGAGTTTTATAAAATAAATTATTAAAAGTTAAGAAATTACCATTTGACAACATTAAAACAGTCATGAACATTTTTACACTGTCATTTCCACCACAACTCAAAAAAATGTATGGTGTTATCTATGGTATAACTAGCATTTTATGTGTCCAAAATAGACACACATAATACTTTTGATTGATTTGATAAAATTGTAGCTTGATTGTAAATAAAGCACAATAAGAATATATATTTTGGTGCCTCCTATTTCATCTCAAACATGATCTTTAGTGATAATGTTGTCTTCTTGGTAAACAAGGACTTTTTTTAATTAAAATAAATATTAGGGCAATATTTCTTTGTTGTAGTGGAAATGATGCCATAACTGAAATTGATTTTGATTCTTTGTTTAGATTATCATAGTTTTCAACATGTTTAGTATTATTATGCTGTTGCATATTTTAAACCATATAACGCTAAGTAGAACATTTATCTTGGTGTTATTCAAATGCATATTTGTTAATATGCCTATAATAAAAGACTAGAATAGTTTTCTGTGGACTAAAAATCCATAAACTGGAAATAGATTCATGCAGAGCATCTGTCTTTGCTTGCATAACATAAGCACACAATTAACAACATAATATCAGTTGGAAAGATAACATTATAGCATTAAAGGAAACAACCCTGGCCTGGTTCTGAGATTACATATGATGAGTTATGTTATAATCATTATTTAAACCCATGAACTTATCATATTTAGCACATATGTAACACCTAGATCTTCTGTTTGCTATCTGTTATCTGCAGTGCACT
Source organism: Tor tambroides (assembly GCA_021397915.2). NCBI lineage: Eukaryota > Metazoa > Chordata > Actinopteri > Cypriniformes > Cyprinidae > Tor > Tor tambroides. The sequence continues at coordinate 58,328 of JAFVLL020023609.1, forward strand.
TTGTTCTCCTCTTATGCACTCATGCTAGAGACATGTTAGAGGCTATTTGTATGCCCTTCTTCTCAATCTAACCCTCTCTTTCTCTCTTTTTAAACTTCACTCCCTCAGACATCATGACGACAGCTGACGCTGTGAGAAAGCGCCATAAGGGCAGCTCCAATGGAGCCCGGGCAGGGGTGAAAGACCAAGTGAAGGAGCCGGTACAGTGGGGAAGAGCATGGTAAGCCACTGCACTGCTCTGACTATAAGTAAATATATAAGTAAATAACTGATGAATTTTATTGGATTAAAAAGGTTTAAAGTACTATTTCTAGTGTTCGGTCACTAATGCTTGTGTGAGCCACTCAAAAGCTCAGTACTAGTGAAAGTACAGATTAATATTACATTGATGCTGTGAATGCATTGTTTACCATTATGCAAAGAACCGTGAGGGTCCTTATCTGGGTAATTCTGCCTGCAACAACATAAAAAAAAAATTAAAAAATAAATAAATTACTGTGCAGGTAACATTAAAGGCACATTTTACCAAAAATAATATAATTAAATTAAATATGGGTGAATCGTTTATTATTATTTACTCACCCTCATGTCGTTGCAAAGCTGTATGACTATGGAAAATAAAAGGTTGCTCTGTTCAAGTTGTCCATTTGCAATGAACTACAATACTGTAAAACCTTAGAATTGTCATAAAAGTAGTCAACGGTGTAGAATTTAATAGAGACATAGGACATGACCTTACCAATATCCACCGACCCTTGTAACCATTTTGATCTATGTTTGTATATAACTACTATTTTGTGTCATTTTGACCACAACTGAAATGGGTGATGCCATTGACTTTACATTGTTACAAGTTCTTCAAATTTTGCTTATATTGATACTGATACTCAGTGATGTTTATATTAGTGAATAGTGAATAAATAAGCTTTCTATTGATGTATGGTTTGTTAGGATAGGACAATATTTGGCCGAGATACAACTATTTGAAAATCTGAAATATGAGGGTGCAAAAACATCAAAATATTGAGAAAATCGCCTTTAAAGTTGTCCAAATGAAGTCCTTAGCAATGCATATTACTAATCAAAAATTAAGTTTTGATATATTTTCAGTAGGAAATTTACAATATATCTTCATGGAACATGATCTTTACTTAATATCCTAATGATTTTTGGCATTTTTGACCCATACATTGTATTGTTGGCTATTGCTACAAATATACCCCAGCGAGTTAAGACTGGTTTTGTGGGCCAGGGTCACATATTTGACTTTACTTTTGACTCATATTGCTGATCTGTTGGACTCTGTAGGGAGGTGGATTGGTTCTCTCTGACAGGTGTGATCCTGCTGCTGTGCTTTGCCCCCTTCATCGTCTTTTTCTTCATCATGGCATGTGATCAGTACAAGTGCTCCATCAGCCACCCATTACTGGACCTCTACAACGGTGAGGCCACCCTGCTCACCATCTGGAACCGTGCCCCTTCCTTCACATGGGCTGCTGCCAAGATCTACGCAATCTGGGTCACATTTCAGGTGTGCAGAATTACAGATGAATAGTGCATAATAACATTTATAATGAGAAATATTTGAATAGTTTTAAGCTTGAATTGTGAGATTTGGTTGTGTCTACACTAGGTGGTGCTGTACATGTGCATTCCAGATATCATGCATAAGATTCTTCCAGGTTATGTGGGAGGAGTGCAGGACGGTGCCCGAACACCAGCAGGTAAAAAATAAATAATAAGGACAAAAATATACATTTAAAAAAATAATGTGAATTTACTCAAATGACTCACTATTGGTTTGTGTGGTAAAACATATATTTAAAACCATATTTAATTCATAATGTGTTGCTCTCTCTCAGGTCTGATTAATAAGTATGAAGTCAATGGTTTGCAGTGCTGGATAATCACTCATGTTTTATGGGTGGCTAATGCTCAGTACTTCCACTGGTTTTCACCAACCATCATCATTGATAACTGGATCCCTCTCTTATGGTGCACCAACATCCTCGGCTATGCCGTGTCCACTTTCGCTTTCATTAAGGCTTATCTGTTCCCTACCAACCCAGAGGACTGGTGAGAAAACACGTTTTGTTTATTTACTGTGCATACAGTGAGTCTACACATCTCTGTTAAAGCCTTGAGATGTAAAAAAGTCAAATCATTTCAGATCTTTTTTCCACATTTAATGTAATATTGAAACCAGCAGAATTCAACACACATCCTTTGTAAGCTCTTTGCAGGCCATGGCTTCAGCAATAAAATGTGAGGATGTTAAGAAAGTTCTACACAAACAGTTGATTTTTATTCAGCCTAAATAATGACCTTACAATCAAACTCTTACTTTTCAGTAAGAGTTTGATTGTGATTGGTTAATTAAAAAACAGAGTACCATGCCCCATGACTACTTTTGTAACCAAGTGATTTTACATTACATTTACATTTAATCATTTAGCAGATGCTTTTATCCAAAGCGACTTACAAATATGACCCTGGAGCACAAAAGCAGTCTTAAGTCCCTGGGGTATGTTTGTAGCAATAGCCAAAAATACATTGTATGGGTCAAAATTATCCATTTTTCTTTTATGCCAAAAATCATTAGGATATTAAGTAAAGATCACATTCCGTGAAGATATTTAGTGAATTTCCTACCGTAAATATATCAAAACATCATTTTTGATTAGTAATATGCATTGCTAAGAACTTCATTTGGACGACTTTAAAGGCGATTTTCTCAATATTTAGATTTTTTTGCACTCTCAGATTCCAGATATTGTCCTATCCTGACAAACCATACATCAATGGAAAGCTTATTTATTCAGCTTTCAGATGATGTATAAATCTCAGTTTTGAAAAATTGACACTTATGACTGGTTTTATGGTCCAGGGTCACAAATGAGGACAATAGAAGCAATCAAAACCAACAAAAGAGCAACAACATGCAAGTGTTATGACAAGTCTCGGTTAACCTAACGCAGTACACGTAGCAAGGTGGGTTTTTTTGGGGTTTTTTTTAAAGAAAATAGGAAAAATAGAATATAGGAAAAAATAACCTAGAGTTTTTATTATTATTATTTAAATTTAATTTAATTTAAAAAAATTATATTTTATGTTTTTATTTTATTTTTTTTTCCCTTAAATGTTTCTGTCTGTTTATTACATACATTTTTCTGGTTTCAATATTACATTAAATGTGGAAAAAGTTATGACAAGATTAAATATTTACCCCAAATGCTTTAATTTTAATAGGAGTGTACTATACAAAAATTATAAATGAAAGTGTAAACAAGTGTCTTGTTTCCTTTGAACTTTTTAAATGCCTAATAAATATTGTAAATAATAATAATAATGAATTGATTTACTTAATGATTTACTTAATTTTTTTATTGTTTCTTAATGACAAACTATGTGGTGCTTTTTTGACTAGAGTGAGTAGTTTCCCATTGGTCTCAGAAAAGGCATGAAGTTTGTTTTATCAGACTGTCCACAGAGTAAAATACATGTACACTAAATGGTTTTGGCATGTTCTTGTTTGATTTGCAGTAAATTCACAGGCAACATCTTCTACAACTACATGATGGGAATTGAGTTCAACCCTCGTATAGGAAAATGGTTTGACTTCAAGCTTTTCTTCAATGGCCGGCCTGGTATCCTGGCGTGGACCCTGATTAACTTATCCTACGCTGCTAAACAGCAGGAGCTGTATGGTTATGTGACAAACTCTATGATCCTGGTCAATGTTTTGCAAGTGAGTCATGTAGCCACTAGGTGGCACTATAAAACAACTTAGTAGTGCTTCACTATTCCATATACTGCCTCCATTCAACAACTTTTTTTTTCAGGATTGATTCATTAAGTGTTTTTCATTTCATTCATATTATTCTCTTCACTACTTCATATCACAACCTTGACCCTTTTCTTCTCTAAGGCCATATATGTGTTGGACTTCTTCTGGAACGAAGCCTGGTACCTCAAGACTATAGACATCTGCCATGATCACTTTGGCTGGTACCTGGGCTGGGGAGACTGCGTGTGGCTTCCTTTCCTCTACACACTACAGGTGTGTATCTGAGCAGTAAATGTGTTGGATGTGACATCTACAATACTGGACTCACTATTTTATCTCGTACACAGCTTCATTGATTTCGGTAGGAGTAATGCTGTTTATGTCATGTACATGTTCTTGTTCTTTAGGGCCTTTACTTGGTCTACAACCCCGTCCAGCTTTCTACGCCTCATGCCGCAGGTGTCCTCATCCTGGGTCTGGTGGGCTACTACATCTTCCGCTCAACCAACCACCAGAAAGACCTTTTCCGTCGCACAGAGGGTAACTGTAAAATCTGGGGTAAGAAGCCCACCTTCATCGAGTGTTCATACCGATCGGCCGATGGTGGGATTCACAAGAGCAAACTGATGACCTCTGGGTTTTGGGGGGTGGCTTGTCACATGAACTACACTGGCGACCTGATGGGCTCACTGGCGTACTGCTTGGCTTGCGGTGGCGAGCACTTGCTGCCTTATTTTTACATCGTCTACATGACCATCCTGCTGGTGCACCGCTGCATTCGTGATGAGCACCGCTGTCGCAACAAGTACGGCAAGGACTGGGAGTGCTACACCGCAGCCGTGCCCTACCGTTTGCTGCCCAACATCTTCTAGAGCGTTCCGCCATATCCCAGATTGCTTTTCAACCGTGTACAGAAAAGCAATTTATCTTGTTATTTGATGTGGCTGCACATACTTATTTTAAACAGTTGGCTTTTTAATCTTTAATTTTTGGTAACACTTTATTTTAAGGTGCCCTTGTTACATATTACATGTACTTGCTGTTATAGTAACACTTAATTATGCATAATTACATGCAAGTAACCCTAATCCAAACACCTAAACATATAGTAAGTACATGTAGTTAATTATTATTACTCAGTACTTAAATATATAATTACATTGTAACAAGGACACCTTAAAATAAAGTGTAACCAATTTTTTCTACAAAGATTATTTTGCTTTTTTAGTGAGTGTGAGTGTGGATGTGCTATACATGAATATATAAGTGCAAGATTATCAAGGTGACACATTGCACTGCATTACAGAATGACACTTTAAAAATCTCCTAAGATACTATCTTAGTGTTCCTGCCTTTGAAAAAGCTCTATCTTTTGTTTAGTTTTTTTTCCCGATAGGCAGGGAAACTCTATATAGCACTCATTATTGTTCAGAATTTAAATAGGCAAAAGTCTATAAACCCAGAAATGCTCAGACTACAGCATATATTTCTATTCATATTTTTTCTACCAGCCAAACTACTGAAATAAAAGTTTCCCACTTTGTCTTTGCTTGCTCTCCTGGTGATGTTAATGAATCTAAAGCTGAAAAATGTTTGTAGTGCAAGAAAAAACAGTGTGGTAAAGCTTTTTTTTTTTTTTTTTTTTAAAAAAAAGGTAATTTGGACATTAATTTCCTGTAAATTAATTTACTTTTATAATATAATACAATTTAATTAAATTAAGGAAATGTGCAAATATATTAATGAATCTAAAGCTAAAAATTGTTAAAATTTGTGTGGTAAAGCAGTTTTTAAAAAAAAAAAAAAAAAAACTCATTTGGACATTAATTTCAAGTAAATTCAATTACTTTTAATACAATACAATTTAATTAATTAAATAAATTAAATTCAGGAAATGTGCAAATAACAAAACAAAAAACAAAGTAAACCTGTGTTAAAGTACACATTCTCAATTTAAGTTTAAGGATAATGATACACCGCCAGCAGCAGGTGGAGTCAGAGTTTTTCATTTTGAACAGCAGCAAGCCTGACAAGAACATGCAACGACACAAGAGCATTTAGTTGATCTTGCATATTTTTCTTATCTAAATATACCTGAAACAGATACACATTAAACCCAAAAACAACATGCCACCTGCACTTACTGCACATGGATAAACCACAGAGCAAGATGCATACAGTATAAACCACATTTTTACTAATACACTTGATTATTTGGATCATGAATCTTAAGCTTAAGTACAGTGGTTACTTTAATAATGTCCATCTAAACATTGAACTGCATGTATATGTGACAAGAAACCCCATAGGCTGGACATACCAAAATACTTTGTACTGTGGTACATGTCATAAATCCTATGTTTTAATGTTCCTTTGTGGGATATAAAAAGGGTAAACCACATTATGAGATTCTTCACACTGACTATAATGGACATAAGCAAGTTATGGTAATCAGATTTGCATTGATTTCCCACTTTTTTCTTACAAAGCTAATGCAAAACAATAAAGAAGCCATTACAATATGCAAAATGGCTGTCCAGAGGTTGATAAATGGTAGTCGGAGAGAAGGGAAGACAGAAACCGTTCAATGAAGTAGATCTTTATTTGCATTGCTTGAGGCGATTGTGGAAGGTCTTAGTTGAGCAGAGGACATTAGCGTACATGGATAAAAACATACCTAGTACACTGAATGGCTCTGTCTAATGCAAGCTTTTGTGCACGTTTAGGTTTAAGAATTTGAACAACTAACCTAAAGTATTACTTTAGAATGTAACTCCTGCATCATTTTGCGATTAAAGATACTTCGAACCATGTGGCTTGTTGAAGAGAGTTGCCCTTTGAATGCCCAATTTGATGCCCATTTATATGGTTCATAAATAAATACATATATGACTGACCAATGAGAATGCAGTTACTATCAATACCATAGAAGGTTCAAAGGCCTCGGCTGTTTTTTTACTACTTTATTTCCTTGTTTTTATCTGACCTACAATTTGCATTGAGCAAAGGTTATCTGTTAGAAAGAGAATAAAGAAAGAATGAAACTAGGGTTAGGTTTTTTGGTGCGTGGGAGTTTACACAACCTTGTTAGTGGTTTGGCTTAATTTCAGAGAAAAATAGAAGAGAGAAGTGATCAATAAAAATAGTTTTGTGTACACGCTCTGGAAATTTTCCCACACAGATATAGCTGGTGTAAGAGAAGGCGTTGTGTAGTGGGTTTTATGTGACCTTGAGGAGTCAACACACACATAAACACAAAAATCCCCTCCATCTCCACCTTTGCAGTATTCATGTGTGACAAAGCCTTACTCATAAGCTGACAAGTGGCGTTTAGACGCTCCCACTCTTCCATCTTGCTTTGTCGTCTCTCTCTGTGTGTGTGCTTTTGTCAGGTGCAAGCTCTGTGTCCGTCTCTTGAGGGATGATCAGAAAAAGGCAGACTAAACAAAACTGACACCATGACCCCAAAGATCACCAGACTGCTCCTCTCCAGCTCCACCCTGCATGTGTTAAACAATGCCACACATGAGAATGAGACGATGCAGGCCTCATGGACAGCAGTGGAAAGTCTATGTGTAATTGTTTCTCACAGACAAGATTAAAAAACCAAAGTCTGTCATCATATATCAGAGATTTCAATAACATTTCTCATTAAATTGTTTGATTTCTCATCAAAGACCAAATTATCCAATAAATGCTCATTGGAAATATGTCCCTTTGGCAAAGTTTCTGCAAAATGATTTTGCATTGCTTGTACATTTCATGACACTTTCAAAATGAAATGTCCAGTGAGTGGCACTAAAAGCATCTTCAGTTTCATCCAAAACAGATGAACGTGAATCTGGCAATGGTTTATTACATTGGTTGTTGCACTTATGTGTAACAGCAGCTCAGAAATTAAAGATACAGTTAGTGGTGCCAAAAGGTTAATCGTGTTTGAAAACATCATACCTCCTACACTGAACCTAATCAATAGTGTTAACATAAGAAAACATGATATAAAAACTGAAGTAAGCATGCCATTTTAGTTTGCCTTTACAAGTCTTTCAGTTCTTTGACCATGTTGAGTTCCTTGACAGATGTTTCAGTTCATCTGTGTTTCAGTGTAGTGTTATCACAATACTAGAATTTCTATCTTCAATACAGTACCTTGAAAAATATAGATATACGATACCATTTTCAATACCACTTGAAAAAACTGGCACAACATTAAGGGCATGAAATTTGATAGTTTTATTAAAAGATAAACAAGCATATAACATGAGAGTGAGGTATATTTTTACATTAATAAAAAGTTCATGGGGTGGTAAAACACTGGGGGGGGAGGTGGGGGGACTTATGGATTTGCATATGTTTACTTAAAAAAGAGGGTTTTTTTCTTCCCTTTTGGTTTTTATTTATTTATTTTTTATTTTAATGTAACTAATATGGAGCGCCATAGCCACATGTAATGCTTGTTTCATACTCATAGTTGGAGGGGGTCCTCATGCAGAAAGTCCAAATATGCCTCACTGAAGTAATATAACTGATGACCTTCCAGGAAATCCCTACAAAGGCATCCAGCTATGTTGCTGAATAAAAAGAAGATAGAAACGCTTTGACTGATCAAACGTAAAGACAAAAAGCACACGGCTGCAACAATGTATGGTTTATCTGCTTTCTTCAATTCGTCTGTGGTATTTTCATGAGAAGAAAGTCAATTTATAATGCATAACAACTTACTAAAACATATTATTTGTAATCTACAAAAAAACAAAACAAAATTGTGTTTTTCTTCTAAACTTGATTTCTTGCCTTCAATTTATTGTGATTCTACAAAATGTACAATCTGCCAGATTAAATAATGTAGGACAAATGTGAACCAACCAAGTACCTGAAATTTTTATTTATTTATTTATTTATTTATTTGTCATTTTGAAATAACTGAAATTGTAGTTCCCAGCATGTTTTGCATGCTGGGGAGAGTAAAATATTTAAATTAATTATTATTTTGTGTTTTTGAGAAAACAAGACAAGGGGAAACACTTACACTGTTACACAGTTACACTGAGTTACTGTTGTGGTGAAGAGTTTTGTGTAGAGTAATGACAGTATTGTGTATTGATTGATTATGCTGCTTTAATTATGGAGCTGATTTAGCATGCTAATATGTGCTGTAGCTCATTAACAGTTTGCTGGCTAGCTAGTATTATCTTGTAATTCAGTAATATATATACAAATAATAATAATAATAATATATATATACATATATATATACACACACACACACACACAAACTTGAATGTATTAAATTTTGAGAGCCATATAAAATCACTTTGAGACTACTTAATTTGGTCACTTGTGTGCCAACTCATGTGGAAGCAATGTACATGATTAAAACATAAATACAACACCCTTTTTTTCAGTCCATTGCAAGTGCTGTTCTGTACCAGGTGAGCTAACGAGCAAGTTTACTATGTCAGAAAAGCCATGTATACAGTATATAGAGCTGGTTATGTGATGCAGACATCGAAATGTATTAGTTTACAAATCATACTCCATGGTAAAACATTTTGAGATCATAACATATAGTATTTTGCAAGGAATGTTTCCTTATTAATCTAATCCTTTTAGTTAATAATCATAATTTGTGTGATAAGGAAAAAAAGTTGTTGCTGTTTTACTGCATCTGGTGTTAATTTTTAGTTGGAAACTGCAGTGAATTGTACTGTATGTATAGGTACGTTTTTGGAGTTTTGTAAAAATATAGATAGAGGCATGTTTTTCGATGAGACTATGTTGCAATTATCTGAGCTGTAACGTTCGATCCACTGTAATTTTGTATTTGCATTGTCCTGCTACAGGGAATGACACTAACTGTCCCTTTTTTTTTTTTAGCTGCTTGTCTGGAATTTGAAAGAAAATCTGGTAAAACATCCTACAAAGTTGACTTCAGTTTACTATGTTATGTTATTTATATATGTATGTATATATATATATATATATATCTTGACTGCTCATCTAATCTGGTGTTTCCGAAGAATTAAAGAGCTCCTGAGACCTCAGTTATGTGTAATGAGCGAGGCTTTTAACCCCTGGGTTGCTTCAGGTGGATTGTCCCTACAATTAACGCACTGAAAACCATTCTGGATGTAAAAGCATCTGCTTGAAGGCAAGTAACTAGTCAAGTGTTTTATGCAGGAGGCATTTAGCATGGAATGTTAGTGGGGCAGTAAACTAGTAACCCAGAGATGATGTCAGACGATAATAGATAAGATCTGTGAGGAATGTGGAATGTGTTGAGCAGGACTCGGATAAAGACTCTGCCGCCTGTATCATCCAGGATTGTAGGATACAGTGGATCACACTGTTGGCTGACGCACTGTCGCACTCATCTGTGGAAATAAATTGTGCGAACAGGTGAGTGTAAGCTTCTGTCACCATGGTATAATCATATTTCTAAAAAAAAAAATGCTTGTAATTTCCTGTCACACGAAATGCACACATTGCACACACATACACACACACACATTTAGATTGGAGGAAATTACATGTGTGTGTATAAAATTTATGTATATAATATTTACGACACAGGAAATCCATTTAACCTGTGTCTATTAGACTTTATAATTTCTCTGTACAATAGCGAATTTTACTGTGCAATATTATACCTTTATATGTATAGCTATTTATATTTTGACTTTTTATTCTTATTCCTTTTATATAGAATTCTATTTTGCATTCTTATTTTTGTGACTTGGATCTGTGGTAACAAATCCAATTTCCCTTTGGGGATTAATAAAGTATACAATAAAGAACTGATTCTGATTCTGATATAGCCTATAAAAATATATTGTCTGTGTATATAAATTACATTTTAATTAACATTCACTAATGATAGATAGACAGACAGACAGATAGATAGATAGATAGATAGATAGATAGATAGATAGATAGATAGATAGATAGATAGATAGAAAAAAATGATGACAAATCTTATTTTTGGGTGAACTATTCCTTTAAGTAGCACAACTGTTTTCAATATTGATAACAATAAGAATGTTAAGTGAGCACCAAATCAGCATATTAGAAGGATCATGTGACTCTGAAAACTTTAATGACTTCTGAAATTTCAGCTTTGCCATCACAATAATAAATTACGTATGAAAATAAATTCAAACAGAAACCTTTTTTATTGTAAAAAATGTTTCACAATACTACATATCTTATCAGGTAAGTGTTGCAACTGTCCAAAACAGTCATGCAGTGAGAAAAAATAAATAAATAAAATGACAAATATCGTAATCTATTATAATACCAAATAAATACAAGCATTATAGTATTTACATGAGTTATTCAACAAATAATCTAGTTTATCATCATGGTTATGTCCAAACTGGTAGTGCCATGTTGTTATGCCCAAAAAACATATTTGGTACATATTGTAAGTGACTTTCATGCACACCGCACATATTCCATAACACATATTTATATAAAATGTCCCCTTTCTAACCCTTTGTAAATGGCACCTACAAGCACAGCTGATTCTCATATGGATATATGGTATGTGTGGGGGATGTCTGTATATGGAGGAGTGACACTTAACATTAATTGCTGCATTAAACATAGGGTCACGTTCAGGGTGCGGTCAGTGGGAGTTTGAGTATTTCTGTCTTTTTCCATACCGCACACTCTTTATCACTCCTTCTATATCCCTCCCCTCCCTCCATCGCTCTTTCTCTCTCTGATGGGAACAGGTGGAGAGATTCCTGAGGGATATCGGCCGGCAGTTGCGGTGGTGACTGATAGACATATTTGCACAGGAATGAAAGGGGACTGTTGGGACAGGCTGTGTGGGTGTTATGGTCAGCTGTCTGTATGGGCTGGTGAGAGAAAATGTAACTCAGACTGAGGCCAGCCGCTTGTCGAGGCTGGCAAAGGTAGCGGGCAGAAAGGTCAGTCGGGCTTGTCTTTACACCTCACATCCCAGAATAGCAGACTTTGGCTGTGATCCTGAATGTGTGCATAGGAACACAGAGCAGCCCATAATAGTGTTAAAAGGATAGTTCACCCAAAAATTAAAATGTGCTGTTAGTTTACACACCCTCGGGCCATCCAAGATGTAGGTGACTTTTTTCTTCAGTAGAACAGTAAAGAAGATTTTTAGCTGAAACTGTAGTCCAATGGTCACCAAACTTGATCCTGGAGGGCTGGTGTCCTGCAGAGTTTAGCTCCAACTTGCCTCAACACACCTCTCTGGAAGTTTCAAGTATACCTAGTAAGACATTAATTAACTGCTTCAGGTGTGTTTGATTAGGGTTGGAGCTAAACTCTGCAGGACACCAGCCCTCCAGGACCGTGTCTGGTGACCCCTGCTGTAGTCCTTGGTGATTCATAAAATGCAAGTCAGCGGCTGTCTGTTTGCTTAAGAATAAAAAAAAACATATCTGGGAACACAAAATTAATACTCGTTGCTCTTGATGATATACTGAGGTCTTATGAAGCGAAACGATCAGTCAGTGCAAGAAACTGAAGATTATTTACAACATTGTTACCTGTAATCCATAGCCTTTTTTCCATGAACTGGTTCTTTCAGACAGTTCGTATCTATGAACCGGTTCAGTTCACTAGTTCATTTATGTAATCATGCAATGTCACATATATGCAATTATGTTATTAAAGCATCCAATAATGATGTGAAACGTGGAGGTTTTTTTGCAAAAGGACAGTATAAATTCAATGCAGTAACTGACCTAACATCTAAACAAACAACAATTAACACATTTGATTAATTTTTATAAAACATTGAGAAAACCTATAATGTGCACATTGTCATGTGAACAACCAGACAGTAACTACACTGATTTAAGTGGTATATTAGTTGTAAGCCATATGTGTTGGAATAAATAAAAGGATTGACTCATTAGAGTCACTTGTTGTCATTTGTTCAGAAATCAGGCTACACTGGTGCCACTGGATGTTTCTAAATACACTAAAAAAGAACCGACTCACAAGAGCCAATCATTCGGGAACTGGACCATAAATGTTATGCTGTATGTTTTTATTCACTAAAAAACTACATAAGTCTAAATATACTAGAAGAGTGATACTAGAGTGGTCACTTTGTGTTTTTAAATCACTTAAATGAACCAGTTCATAAGAATCATTTGTTCAGATTGAACTGGTCACGCTGTATAAGGTTGTAGCTAGAAGGGATAAATCTACGGCCGGAAACTAAAAATAAATTTAATTTTCTACCTATTAGATTGACTTTTATTAAAGTCTACACCTACACCTACCTCAACCATAAACCTACCCCTTACAATAATGCAAAAACAGTAATTAATGTTGTACAGTGTGACAAAAATTATACTATTGATGTGCGCATGCCTAGCAGCCGTAGCTGTCTCCCTTCTAGCCTTAACCGCTGTATAACAATGTTCAGAGTATTGCAATAAGATGTTCTGTCTGCAAAAAAAGTCGGTTGAAGAAGTTACATGCCAAAACCATTAACAGAAACCTAATGCTATTCAATTCTTTTTTGCCATTCAAGTCCATCAGAACAATATAAAAGAAAAGTGCATATGTAATCACAAATGTACACAATATTACAAAGAAATGTTCTGTTTCACCCAGAATGAAACACAAACAGAATCCAAGTTAACAATCAAATAAACTTAAATGCACCGCAGAAAGATTTGCACAATCAGCATCAAAAATCGCAAACATAATCATGTCTGCCCATTAGCCAGAGGGTATTATAAGAGAAAATGTTGTTAAAACAATGACGTTCGTGCTGTAAAGTCCCATTCGCTCAACGCTCTTTGACTTGAGCCAAACCATTAAAACTTACATGCTAGGGGCCCATTACAAATCCATAACCCAGACTACACCCCTCCTCCCATCCCAGCATTATTCTCCTGACTCAGCCTTCTCCGTTCACACAAACCTTCCTCGCCATTGTCATCATCACCGTCATCAGTGCTTTTACAAGCCTGGCTTCCTCTTCAGTTCACATGGTGACTCCTAACTGTGTGAGCTCAGTATCCATTCTGAGGCCGTTTTTGTATCCTCTCTTCCTACAGGAATTAATATTTTTTTGCTCTTCCTTTTCTCCATCAGTGTTGACTTGACCCACTTCTTATAGGCCTGAAATGTGTGAGAGAGAGAGGCCAGGTCGTCCTGGGAGAGCGGGGTTTACATTTGTGAGTGAGAGGAAGGAAATAAATTGAGGGAAAGTAGTTAGAGGATCTAAATAGACTGTTGAGCAAAGAAGATATATGGAGACTCAGAGAGCAGTATAAATTAACTGAGAAGAAAATAATTAACTGCTAAACTGCAAAAAATCAGTACCATTAATCAATTATTAATCAGTGTCTTTTACTTGTTTTCCATCAAAAAGATAAAACTGATCTCAAACCAAGATAAAAATGTACGAGTTACTTGCAGCTTGATAATAATATAATTGCAAAAAATAATCATTACACAGCTACTTCAATAAAGGGTCATTAAATTATTTTATTTTGTGACTAGTGGGTAGTGTATATATATATTTTATTTTATTTTATTTTTTGACTGCAGAATGTGACCAATCAGACCACTATTCCTCAGAGCCATGTAAAGAATGTGCTGATTATGTACAGTAAGTATTTTGTCTTGTTCAATTGACAGGTATTTTCAAAGAATAAATGAATAAACAAAATGTGATTATATAATAATAAAAATTTTAAAAGAAGTTTGTTTTAGATATATTTGCTAAAAAAAATAAATAAGACACTTTGTGTACTGTCCTAAATAATATGCTAAATTAGAACTGTGTCATACATAAACATACTGTACTAAAAACCAATATGTCAAACATCCTGGATGACACTGCTGTTATATATATATATATATATATATATATACACACACATATATATATATATATATATATATATATATACATGTATACAGTTTACATAATTTTAGTGCACTGTATGGGACAACTTGGGATGCAGTCAAAGGATTTTTATCTTTATATAGTATCTAGAACATCTTTTGCACATGATGTATATTATGAGTAAATAGCATGTAAAATGTTTTGATATGCTGCAGTCTGTCTTCATATTGCTGTAGAGCAGCAGTAAAACCACATATTACTGAGAGAGACCCTCATAACACCATGAAAGAGGGAAATCCCATCCACAGCACAGAGCCTGGCTTTGTAAGTATTCCAGACCGGCTCCGTCTTTAAAGGTCTTCTGAAGGACAGCCAGAGAAGGGATGTACTAAAGATTTATTCGGTGTCAGGCAGAAATATAACATCCTCCAGCTGATGACGCATCACACCATCAATCAGTCAGAAGTCAGGCTGTGATTGGTGCAGGATGCGGACGGGGGAAGGGTTTGGCAACAGTGAGCCCATTCTAATACGTAATCAGTCAGATTTGACTCTGCCCGTGCTCTTTACAATGCTGCTGTTTCTGGACGCTCTGAATGCCAGCGGCTTTGAGATGCCTGCCAAGTGCCAGCTGCAGCTTTGAGTGACGCGCACAAGCCAGAACAAGCCGGCACAACCTAAAGACTCTGTCTAATAATGGCTAATAACGAAATGTTTTTGCTGTATTACGTCATGCCACTTTAAAAGTGCACTAAGTAATTTTTGCTGAATAAAGCAACAATGGTCCTGGTGTTTATACTCATAGGCTACCTACATGTGTGAATGCAGCATCACACAAAAAGCAGACCTTTTGGTTGCAGGATGCCACGGCATAAATACAGTTGCCATCCACTGACATAATTTATTTGGAAACCAAAATTGTTCAGCAACAGTGGCTAAAATGAATGGTATTCAGTTGGTCATGTGATCTCAATATGGCAGCCACCATGGGAGGGACCACTCAGATGTACAATACAACAACTTTTTTAACTTTAGGCCACTGATATGGAGTCTTCATTTCATGAAATGAATTTCTTTTGGTCTATGTCGCTGAAGTGAAAAACATAGTACCTTAAAGAATCTGGTAAAATGTAAAATCAAGCCACATAAAATGTTTTGCATGCAGTTTGCACTCTGGTTTACTACGATGAAAATGCATAATGTGGCTCTAAGTATGAGTGTTGCTCATTTTTTCACAAGTAAGGCCCCTTCCCTTGCAGTCTTTCTCTCTCTCCGGGTCTCGACCTCACCAGGCTTAAAAAAACTGACCTTCAGGTCTTCCTGCCCTGTCTCATAGCATGTATAAACGTTCTATAGGCTACCTGCCATCCCTTTTGAACACAAGTACACTTTAGCATACTTATTATGGAAATAATACTTAAAGGAGTCATCGGATGCAAAATTCAATTTACAAGTTGTTTGAACAAAACTGTGTGTTGGAAGTGTGTGTACACATGAGATTCCTGTCAGAATGACGTAGTTCTGTACAGGCCCCTCCCATGATTGACAAGACCATCTTACTTTAGACCCGCCCTGAGTGAGCTGAGAGCTGTCCGCCTCCGGTGCAGGGGAAGACAAGATGTCTCAGATTAAGCAATTGAGGTGTTTTGATGTTGGATGTAATAATGAATATTGCAGTCATCATTTGCTCCCGTCATCAGAGGATTAACGTTACTTTCGCTTTGAAGTGAATGCGCTGATCCCCGATCTACATAAATGCATCTATGTTCGCGCGAATCATTCGTGATCCAGCTTCATCTACAGAAGAAGTGAGGGTTTTTATGAATCTTTGCAAATCGCCTTTCCTAATAATGTGCTAGTTAGCCAGTTTCGCGGCTGAAGTTTAGTATGCTCCATAGATATACCTAGATTCCTCACTATTGACTGTTTCTATGGGCCGCGATACGTAAGCCATCCGCCATTTTTGGAACAGTCTGCGAATCTTTGAGTGCATTGACTGTGTGCATCTACAACAGCAAGTTATACGCTTGTATATCTTTGAATATTCATTGATTATTATGGTGAACGCGAGATGGCTGACACGTCAACCTATCTGGAGCGGTTGAATAGGGACTCTACACATATCTATGGTCTGCTTCTCACTCCACGGAAGAGAGGGGCGGAGTCAGCAGAGCTCACTAGGATTTAAAGAAACTTGGACTAGATCAGCGTGCTGAAGACAGAGCTGATTTTGACAGGGTAAAGAAGGTGTTTTTTTACACTACCATTGAGAAATTTTAACCACAGTATGTTACAGACCTTTCATTAAGACCCTAAAGAATCACATCAACTTGTGTAAAATGGGCATCCGATGACCCCTTTAAAGAAGTTAATGTATTGAGCATGTAATTACAGAACATACTTTTTGGGCACTTAATTAAAAGTTAATTAAATTAAATGAAAATGAAAATGTATAAGTTTAAATATATATTAAATTCAATTAGCTGAACTTTAGACCCACTTAAACAGAACTTGAGTACATCTTCATATGTAATTTCATAATTACTTCTATTGTTTTTGAAATAAGTGTAAGTGTACTGCTGAATGTACTAACAAGCATTAATGGCAAACTAAAATATATTTAAACATTTACATATAGGTACATATGATAAAGTTGCAATACTTTTAATATATATTAATTTTAAAGGCAATATTGAATATAGAATGTTAATCAACACACTAAAATAAGTTAATTTATCTAAAGCCCTACAAAAGATTAATAAAACAATGATTTAAAATGTACTTAAAATACAAATTTTAATTTGCCATTATTACAAAGTGCACTTTTAAAAGAATGCATTTAAGTGTGTTAAGAAACAGTCATGATAGTGTACTCTTAAGGTGCCCTTTTATTTCTTTAATATATAATCTACGAGTACATTTTTTTAAAAAACCTGCCTTTAAGATTTAAAGTACATTACACATGCATATTAAATACAATTAACTGCACTTCTTTTTCACAAGGGATGTATTTTAAAAATCAACACTTAAAGCCAATGCAACAGTCTGCTAATACTATTCAGATGTTTTGATGATGCATTAAAATGGGGTTTCAGCTAAGCCAACACACATGCTACAGTACATATTTTTAGTCATATTTCCATGTTTTCAAACACTATTGAAAGGGACCCACACAGGATATATAGTGACCTTTTTCATGAGAGAATTTTAAGAGCATGGAGGAGAGTATGGCTTCATAGCAATTAACAAGTATTCAAACCACGTGCCACATGAGAGTCTCAGTGACACACAGCAAATGTGTGGCCTCCATAAAGAATATACGCTTTGCTGGACCCCTGAGACTTTACATAAGTACTCCTTTAAGTGGAAGCATTAATGTGGGTTCAGAGACTACGCCGCAATACCTCTTACGCTCTCGGCTTGTGTGTGATGTGGAACACTGATGTGAGTCTGATTTATGAATGGAATTACTGACACCAGAAACTGAGGACCCACAACACTCATTTGTAGATGTGTTCGCTGGTTTTCATCACATTATGACGCAGTCAAAATGACTGGCTTAGTGAACTCACTCCTTACACTGGTTTGGATCAACAGTTATAAATGCTAAGAACCCATTAAAGTTAAAGTTATATAATAATTTTACAGATAAAAAGTAACCACAAACCTTAGATTAAGTCAGAATGTGCAGAACGGAAACTAAGAAAAGTTTAAGAAAAGTAACTTTTTATATTACAGGAGGTGTAAATATTTGCTGTGATGATTTTGATTATGTAGTAATCATATATAATGAATGTGAAATTTACAGAACTAATTAATATTTAAATATTTAGCTTAAAAATGACTTTTGGACACAAAAGTCAAAATTATAAGTTTGGTGAGAAATCCCATAATCAATGCAGTGAATTTCTGATCCATTGTTGCCTACATATTTGTACCTAAAGTTCCATTTTGGTACCTTAAAGGTATATATTAGTACTTAAAGGGTACATATTAGAACCTAATAGGTACAGAAGTGTACCTTTTGAAAAGGTATTGCCCCAGTGACAGCTGTTGTACCTTTATTTTTGAGAGTGCACGCAACCTGTTTACGTAATGGCTCTAGCATTGCATATCACTGTATTATAAGCTACATGTATATTGCATATTGTACTATCAAGTTTTTCTGAATGGAATTTTCAGAGTAGGCTACTATAAGAATAACAAACAGTCTCTTCTTCACTCCAATTCAAGTGTTTTCCATCACCATTTGACATATTTTAAGATGCTGAAACAACTGTTTATACAACTGACAGTGTTTCTAAAAGGAGCTAAAAGTGGTGTTACCCCGCCATTAAATTACAAGCGTGAAATGTACCTTTAGCCGGGGTTAAAAGTGAGGTTTAGAACAATGATAACCCAGGGTTAAGTGCAATGTAAAAAGCCCTTATGTGTGCGTATGTGCATGGAGCGAAAAGTCCTGGGATAATGTTCTAACGTCAGGAAAGAGAAGATGAACTAGATGAACTTTTCCTTTCTCATCCTCTCATCATTGCACACAAGAAGCAGGCAGTGTGGGAGATATAAGCTGTATGTTCCATCAATCAGTAAAGGAGTTCCAGTGGAGTATTTTTATTGCTGTAAAATGTGATCCGCGTGAGGCTCTGACAGTTGCTATTGTGGCATCTCTCAGTCTGTTTACTAGTTACCTCTATTAACAACAATAAACCAGAGAGGATGGGGAGATGTGGATGTGTCTTTGTGTTAGGCCTATATTTAGCTATAATTTGGGTAAAATCCATTCAGGGACATCCTTATTTGGAAAAAAAAACAAGTGATTTTTTTTTTCTTTTTTCTTTTAGCCTATAGTAATTACATATTATAATATAACAGCTTTATACTTGCTAAAAAATAAGTGTATTAATTATATTGAATGCGCACTTATAGTGTATTTCAAGTTCTTAAGGTTATATTAAAATAAAACTGTACGTGCAGATATTATAATAAAATTATGACATAAAAGGCCACTTAAGTGAAGTTTTAAGTACATTTTAAATCATGTTTTAATAAACTTTTGTAATGCTTTAAAGAAGTACACTTATTTTGATGTGTTGACTAACATACTAAAGCACATATAAAGCAATTGGTTATCATTTTAACTGTAGTGTGTTATTCAATATTACATTTAAAGTTATTATATATTAAGTGTACTAAATTGCAACTTCATTTCAAATTTGTAGTTACATATATGTTCAAATAGAATTTTTTTTTTTTTAGTTCAATATAAATGCTTGTCAACACATTCAGTGGTACACTTTAACCATATTTCCAGCTAATTGAATTTAATATAATTTAAACTATAATACATTGCAATTAACATGCAACTGTATCTGAAAACATTACATTCAGTTCACACTTAAGTATATTGTTTCCCTAATAACTATGCTTTTTAAAGGTATGCTAAAATGTACTTCTTTGTTGCAAGGGTATATAAAGCAATATGATATGTCCTAGATAGAATCTAGGACATTTCATGGGCATAGCATGTGATATGCTAAGTAACTGTCTGTGGGCTGCTTGGTTTGCTCAAATCCTGGCAGCAAGTTTGCTGTAACCAGGACAGATTGTTACCAGGGTCACTCACATCCTAACAAACACATCTGTGCCATAATGACCAGTGAAGAGGCTCTTAAGTCTCTCAGGCACAAAAAGGCAATGGAAATGGACTGCAGGGTGGAGATACAGTTGTATGTTGCTCTGGTAACCAGCAGCAGGGGAGGCTGTCTGTCTGTCACCTCTGTGTGGCCGGCGTTCACTGTCTCCATGTTGATTTGTGTTCCCCTCATTCAGCTGCATATAATCCTTGTAAAGTATTGCTCACTCAGCTCTTTCCACATAATCTTAAACAGTGGGTTTAATTTCATGAGACCAACAAGAAATGAATTCAAGCTGTGTGTAACAACTGAGCATGATTTGGTCACTCCAAAATGTCAGGGACAGCGGAAGGTCATTTTGATTGTGGTTTCAATGAAACTGCACATGTTAGTGGTGCTGCGTCCCAAAAGTGGCACTCAGAGTACTTTTGGTATCTATTTGAAATACACTGAAAATGCCCTGTAAACCTATTTATCAGCACGACCTTTTGAAATATAAGCTTTATGAAGCATAAATTAAGAGTGTATTATTCATAGTTCACCCATTCACAGTATAGGGACATAAACAGCATTTTTTCAAGATTTTAGTTTCAGTTGTAGTTAATAATAACACTGTGCCAAATATGGAGAAAAACAGGGAGGGGGAGGTAAATGATGACAGGATTTTCATTTTTGGGTGAACTGGCCCTTTAAATCTTAGGTTCAGATGGGGGTAGAGAGTGTTCATATAAAACTAATTTATGACTTTTCTTTGTGCGTGAAACCATGACTTATTATAAGTGAACTTCAGGGAAACAATAAAATGACATAAAATGTAGGACATGACCTCCTTAAAGGACAAAATTAACCTTCTACTCTTCATCCACGTGGAAAAAGCACATAGACCCCCACTCAGTGGCTAAACTGACCAGCAAATCAGAGCACTTCACTGCCCCTTCCTGCTCTTCATGAAAAACTGTAGAGCAATAACATCTAGGATATTTGTACTGACTGCACTGCATTTTCTTATCTCATAATGGTTCAGTCAGTGATCGATTAGGATCATTTACCAAACATACTTATCATAACAGCCTAGATACAGTAAAGATAGCAAAATGTAATTCAAGAACTGCAGAAACTGTTAGGTACAAAGGGTAGGCCAAGAAAGGAAACCAAAATAAGATAAACGTTCTTGTAAGTTGAGAGACTCTACAGAAGAAACCTGAAACAACAGCATAAAGCTGTTCAAGGATTTGTCCTCAATTCACATCTTGGCAGTTGCTCATATTTCAGCACATCTTTTTACTATGTAAAAATACAGAAATATAGAACAATTGTGATTTGTGTTTGAAGCAAATAATACAAATTCACCACCAATTCAAAATAGCTGTATTTTCTCATGAGACTGGATTTACACAGTTTTTCCCTTATAGGCCTATTATTTTGTTTTTGAATACTGCGTACTGTGTAGTATGCACTTAAACTTTTACAATCTATGTGAAAGCAATATTATGGATAGAGGTCTTAATGTAAATTTGTTTTTTTTTACAAAAGTGCAGCTTTTGCTTCAGAAGATGTTAATTGATGGACTGGAGTTGTGTGGATAAATTATGGATTATTGTGATGTTTTTATCAGCTGTTTGGACTCTCATTCTGACGGCACCCATTCACTGCAGAGGATCTATTGGTGAACAAATGATGCAATGATGAAGTTCTCCAAATCTATTTAGACTAAACAAATTCACCAACATCTTGGATAACATCAGGGTAAGTAAATTTTCATTTTTGGATGAACTGTTCTTTTAAAGGAGTCATCGGATGCCCATTTTCCACGAGTTGATATGATTCTTTAGGGTCTTAATGAAAAGTCTGTAACATACTTTAGTTTTAATTTCTCAATGGTAGTGTAAAACAACACCCTTTTTACCTTGACAAAAACAGCTCTGTTCACAGCGACCTGTTTCAGTGAATGTACCTTTAAATGCTAATGAGCTCTGCTCACCCCGCCCCTCTCTTCTGTGGGGTGACGAGCAGTTCTCTAGACTATTAACTTAAGTCACAGAACTTACTAAGTAGCACATTATTAGGAAAGGAGATTTGCAAAGATTCATAAAAAAAAACCTTATACTCACTTCATATGTAGGTGAAGCTGGATCACGAATGATTCGTGTGATTCATGTATATAGGTAGATTGGGGGGAAATTCCCTTAAAAAAAAAAGTAATCCACTCCGTCTTCAGTAGCCTGGGTATGTGTGTCGTCACATAGCCAAGAATCTGAGAATGGCTTGATCTGTGAAAGTGCTAATGATTTTTGGGGATTTAAATAGGGTGGTTGTGTACACACACTGCCAAGACACATTTCAGTTGAAACAACATGTAAAAGTGAATTTTGCATACGATGACCCCTTTAAAGGTTCTTCATGGAACCATATTAATTATTTTGGCTGGTAAGCTTTGGTAGTGAACATTACTGTCAGAAAAAAATTACATAAATGGTCCCTTTAGGGGTACAACAGCTTGTCACTGTGACAGTACTCTCAGTGGTACAGTAGAGCAGTAATATGCACCCTTAAAATAGTAATATGTACTCTTATGTTACAGCTAAGGCTTAAAAAAGAATGTTCTCCAATGTCCACTGAATGTCCATGAAGCAGAGGGCAGCGATTCCTATGTGTAATGGTGTAATTCCAGAACTGCATGCACCAGCTGAGCAACTACCATTGAAATGAATGGGAATGCTAACTGACAGCTTTCTCAAGGTATTGTAATTATGATATTGTGCAGGCATTCGTATATGCTCATCTCCTAACTATGATCATTCTGAAGTGATGGCAGCTTATACAGTACATACTAAAAAAAATCAAATACAATGCACAGTATATACTGCAGAAAAAGTAAACAGTAGTATGGCACTATGCATTGCCATTCTGTGTGCATTTTCTCAGCTTACTCTCTTCGTCCCTCTCTGTTCTGGCATGTTTGATAAGTTAGCCGAGAGTAACGACTGATAAATGTGAATGGATTCCCACAATGCACTGGAGCTAGTAGAATGAGGCGGAGAGAAGGGGGAGGGGAAGGTGCTCAGACCACATGGCTCCATTAGCCTGATGGAGTTTTCATTAAATTAGCTAAGGCAGTCTATGTATGCCTCCTCTTCCACCGGAACACGACGAGAAAGAGAGATAGTGAGAGAGAAAGAGAGAGAGCAGCTCACTCAATCACATTAGAGTCCTTATTTCATTTGCGAAAGCAGATGGGGAGGGTCACTCCGCTATGGGCGAGAAAAGACAAGGCCTCATAAATAGGGACATATAGAGGAGATGAAGAAAAGCACTGAAGGGGTGGAAGGGACGGGTGGCAAGGGCGGCAATTTATCGCCATGTGGCAGAGTGACAGCATGCTACAGTTTCCTGCCTGCCAAAAGGAATTTCTAAATTAGATGAATTCATTCTGAACTCCATATTGTTGTCAGCAGGTGTGAGTTGTGAGTTTGGCTATGTATAGAATAGCATGCTACCATACTACTCTTACTCCATTTTTAGCGTATGGTATGTATACTGCGCACAGAATGCACATTTTCTGTATGCGTAAAATACCTGTAAGACCTATTATTTTCCACAGTGCACTGGGCATTTTATCCCACAAAGCAATGCACTCCTTGAGCTTCCATTCCCAATAATATTACAAGAACTATACATTAAAAAGTAATATGAGCTGCATTTTTTTTTGACTGAAATATTAAGACATTTTTTTTTTTATAACATTGCAATTTAAAAAAATAAATAAACAATTGTTTTAATTTTATGAAATAATGCCTATTGCCTACTGTTTTTTTTTTTTTTTTCATTTCAATATTTTTAAATAAAAGCACACTCTAAAAAGTCAGTAAAAATAGGGTCCAATTTACTGTTAACATTAAAGAATTTTCTGTATTGATTTCTCACAGATGTTTTCCCTATTGTACAGAGTGCTGTAGGGATGTTGTATTTTTTAGGCAAAAACTGTAGATTTTTAGTACTTCTAGTTTCATTGTCCCAAAGCCAACTGGTTTTTATGAATGTGTTTTTGGTTAAACACATGAAATAAGGTCTGTGTTTGACACAAGTAGACATTTTCACATTTTATTCTACAACATGAAATACATCAAAACACCCCTTTGTGATTTTTTAAAGCTTTTACTTGTCTTGAAAAAAGACAGTTGCTAACAAGTGGCTAAATGGGACTACAGAAATTAAACGTCATTACAATGAATAGGTATACTCATCTACTCACTAGTCCACATTGACAGCTGTATTGTGTTAATAATCGCGGTCTTGCAAACTATTCTAACTCAAACTTTCATGGATTATTTTATTTTATTTTTATTTATTTTTTTTTTAAACAAAAGACCGAAAGAGTTATCAAAAGCCTAATGTTGGTGATGTTGAAGTCACACAACTGTGGTGTATTTTGTTTGTAGCCTAAGTTTAGCTTCTTACTTCTGGTGATTATATTTAGTTGTATTTTTAGTTTATGTTTAAGTTGTTTTCATTTGTGAAGATTATCGTGATAAACAAAATGTGTAAGATTCATAAATCTTGGTCACAGAGCTTATTTTCCACACCCTTACGAAAATGAAGTTTATTTAAGTGTGCTACAGCATTAGTATACTTCTTTTAAACTAAAAATCGAAAGGTATAATTTTAGTTTACTTTTTATGTACAGTACTTCTCAGAAATGGGCTTTATGTACTTCTCAGAAATATACTTAAGATGACATTTAAGTATACTTGACTTATAGTTAGAAAAAGTCTAAATATATTTGAGCTATACTTGTGCTCCTAGACTCCATGTTTTCTTTGTTATACGGTAGGGGGCGCTAGTACACATCTTCTGTACAGAATTGCCAAAAAACACAAGTGAAGAAGAAACTGAAACAACAGATGCTTCCACATGTAATCTAACACGATCATCAGACATAAAACAGCATCAAAACCATGTAACGTTATGGAATAAAATGTCGACCAATGAAGAGGTAATAATGACTATCAAGCTTTGGGGTGTGGATCGACTCCATCTACGTTTTGATTATCATTATGAATCCAATTCATAGTCTTTTTTCAGCTTTTTGTTCAAAATGTTATTTCTTTATTTTTTTATTTATGAAACTTACCCACTGTAATGGAATCAGTCGAACACACAGGTAAGTAAAACGTTAGGTGTTTATTTTAAGGTGCACAGTCAACAAACTCTCGTGATGGAATCAAAC
>JAFVLL020023610.1:0-23832 GCA_021397915.2 Tor tambroides
TGGCTGTTTCTTTATAAAAGTCCAGAAATTTGTCAAGTTTTTCGTCAGGTGTCTTTTTTTAATGATATGATGTCATTACGTTGCCGTCTTGCCGCCATCCAATCACTGCACTGCTGATCGTGGTTTCGAGTATCGATACATCTGCCCTTTTAAACCAACCCATGAACGCGCAGTCATCTCAGATAACTCAATCCAGCCATACTAATCATCAACAACAGGTGCGTTCGAAGAACCGAATTAGCCAGATCCTGATTAGTGCGATGATATCATCTTGGATGTGTCATTTGATCTCGGATGTAATAAGCGACGTACGAAGAACGGACCCCTGGACTGTTTACCCGTTTCTGAATTATTGCTGCCTGCCTAGTTTGACTCTGCCTGCCGTGCTGATTTACCCTGTTATCTGTCTGCCGCCTGCCTCGACCTACAGCACGAACTCTGTTTATGATTCTGCCCTGCCTTCGTTGTATCTGACACCAGTTATCGATTTATGCCTCTCTGACTTGTTTTGTGAAGTAATAAAGCTGCACATGGATCCTGCCTCTGCGTCACACACACAAAGAATGCACCGTTTTAAAATACAAAATTATTTCATATCTTTTTTTTGTCATCTGAATATCTTTCACCTAATATTTACTTGAAGTACCCCTGAGATTTTAAAATAAATATTTTAATAATTATCACATTTGCATGTTCATGGTTCTCTTGGTTAATGGTCACATGACATGCAGGTAAACAAATTATTTAATATTTTTAGTAATTGTTTTATTTTGATTGTTGTTATTCTAAAATGACTTAATTCTCCATTTTTATGATTGAATTCATTATTATTAGCTTTTCATTTAACTCATTATTATTTTTTTTTTTTCAGTTTATGGGGATAAAATCAGTAATTATACCCATTCAACATTACAATATAACTGGAAGCTAAATCTATTTCACCATATATTAACAATTACAGAATATTAAAAAGTATTATAACAACTTAAAGTAAACTTAAAACAGTGTTCACATGAACCTATCATATTAAGATGTCACATTTGTTTGGTGATGTTTCTGTCTCTGTTAAAATATGAGAACTGTCAGTTCATTTTTCTCCACTTAAAATTCATTTTGCGCATTATTTTTTTTCTATTTTTTAACCATAAATTAGTAATAAGTTAGTAATAGTTAAAAGGATAGTTCACCCAAACTAGTGTTTTTTTTTTTTTTTTTTCTTTTTTCTTTTGAACACAAAACAAGATATTTTTTTTAAAAAATGCGAGTAACCAAACAGTTGATGGTCCTCATTTACTTCCGTAGTATTTTTTCCTTTTTGTTGAAGTCAATGACTACCAGCATCTGTTTGGTTACAACATTCTTGTGTTCAACAGAAGAAAGTTTGGAAAACTTGATGATGACAGAATTGTAATTTTTGGGAGAACTATTGCTTTAAAGCAACTATCTGCAGATATTTTTAGTACTTTGGAGTTTAATTCACTGTGATAATTACAGTGGATAGCTGCATTTGTTTCTGCCTTTTCACAGAATTTCATATCCGCTTACAAAAAATTAATAATATTCCCAGAAATATTCCAGAACAGACATTTGGAGTGAGTGAGAGAAAGAAACAGAAGCCATTCACCTTACTAGAAGTCAGTGTACCATCAGAATGATGAAGTAAAAAACCTTACATGCAGTTGCTTTAAAACATTTGGTCTCAGTATTTTATGAGAGGGTTGATCCTCTCATCAGGATCGATCAGCCTTATGTCTGTACTTAATCACTTTCAATCACTGAGACAATCACATTACTGACAGGATCAAAAACAGGCTGTCTTAATCTCTGAACGGCCAACAGAACATGTTTTCTTTGTATTTCTTTAGGTAACAAGTAACATGTCGGCTCCCTGGCTTCACAGCAACTCGCGGAAAAGAACGGTGAGTGCCTGAAATGTGCTGACGCTCGTCTCTGGCACATCAGAGATCACTTTACTGTCAGATTTTGATGATGGCTTTAATAAAAGGTGTAGTGTTTGTTAAGCTGCAGGACAGGACTCAGTTCAGCGACAGAGACTTGTTCACACTGAAGCGCTACTGGGATAACGGCATGACCAGCCTGGGCTCTCTGTGCAAAGAGAAGATCTCGGCGGCAGCCAGTGAGCTCAGTGTGGACACGGAAATTATCAAGGTCTGTACAGAAATTCCCATTTACTTTACTTTTTATACCTAAACTGTGTAATACAGTGATACAATGGAAAAATATTGCTGTTTTTGTATTTGCATAAATAATATTACATTTTCTCCTCATAAACATACTTTCATTTCATTTTTTCACTCTATTCATAATTGTAAGAAAATTAAAATAGAAGCATTTTCTTACCTTATAGACGGATTGGCTTTAGTTTCTCTGGCTGATACGACATTCGACTGTCGAATAGATGCAGCATCATATCACAAGACTTTTTTTATGAAAATAATATCACACTATTATTTACTCAAAATGTATATTACACCAAAAAGTGACACACAGGAGAGATGATGACTCGGTGTTATTCAGTCAAATTGTCTTTGTCTCTAAGTTACTGTCTGCTTGCTGTTGAATGTGTTTCTTATGTTTAGATTTTAGAGTCATTATATAATTTAGGGTGCATTTCATGTTCATTGATGACAATTATATATTTTTACAATTATTTCTTCACAAAAATCATATTTTGTCCATTAAGGGATAACATAACATAATTTCACACAAATGGTGATGAGTTTTTGGCTCAAGGTCTGCATTTACAGTCACACCAGAGCCAGTGTTCAACTGGGATTAGGACTTGGTTTTCTGCAGACCAGTCAAGTTCTTCCACACTGACTCAATCAATCATTTTCTTTTTGAACCATGTCTTATACACAGAGGCATTGTCATGTTAGAATAGAAAAGGGTCCTGTCCAAACTGTTGCTATAATATTAGAAGCACACAATTTCCTAGAATATCATTATATGCTTTAACATTAAGATTTGTACTCATAGAAATTACTAAAGTAGTCAAACCTGTTCATTAGAAGGGGGCAACCCAATACTTTTGGCAATATAGTGTGTGTGTATATATATATATATATATATATATATATAAACTGATACTACCAATAGTAATTTTGAGAAAGCATGCTGTTTTTTTTTGTTTTGTTTTTTTTGTTTTTTTGATGTGAATGTAACTCTAATGATAGAATTTGCCCAAATAGTAATAGCACACAGCGTGTGTTCTTCATAATGCAGTGGGAAAGGATCGTTCTCATTCTAGAAAGCATTTGATAGGACAGATTTTCTCCAGTGCATTGAGAGTCATCATATTTCTGGGTCCCTGCTCCCAGAGGACAGTATATGAGTCAAACTTCTTAAAGTGAATTCAGTCAATGTTGAGAACCACACTAACATATGAAGACCAAAAGCACTTGTGTTTTGATTTAAAGGAGTCTTTAAGTGCTAATGTCCATTCCACTGTTCTAATACAAGGTGTTTTAAGCCCATATCCACAAGTTTTATGAGCTTCACACACAGATAAAGATGTCAGATGTCAGTGTTTGCTTATTTGTAAATCGTAAAGTACACTTCTACCAAATCTCATTTGTGACCCTGGAGCACAAAAGCAGTCTTAAGTCGCTGGGGTATATTTGTAGCAATAGCCAACAATACATTGTATGGGTCAAAATGATACATTTTTCTTTTATGCCAAAAATCATTAGGACATTAAGTAAAGATCATGTTCCATGAAGATATTTTGTAAATTTCTTACCATAAATGTATCAAAACTTAATTTTTGATTAGTAATATGCATTGCTAAGAACTTCATTTGGACAACTTTAAAGGAGATTTTCTCAGTATTTTGATTTTTTTGCACCGTCAGATTCCAGATTTTCAAATAGTTGTATCTCAGCCAAATATTGTCCTATCCTAACAAACCATACATCAATGGAAAGATCATTTATTCAGCTTTCAGATGATGTATAAATCTCAATTTTGAAAAATTGACACTTAAGACTGGTTTTGTGCTCCAGGGTCACATTTAAAGATTCTGATTCTCGTTTAGAGTTCACCTACAGTTCCAACCCTTTTCTCATGACATTACATAACCTTGTTTTTTTTTTTACACGATGTCATCGCATCAGTGCCTAAGGTCTTTCTAAAATCTGTGTCTGACAGACGTGGATCGGTAACCGCAGAAGGAAGTACCGTTTGATGGGCATTGAAATTCCTCCGCCTAAAGGAGGACCGGTCATGTTCCTGAATCAGACCGCACCTCATTCACCTCACATCCCTGAAGACGAGCGTCAGACTCCAGAGCTAGGAGAGGCCAGCGAGTACAATGACATGGTGTCACTCTGTTTGTCTGATGGTGGGGATGATTTTCATGCTGTCGATGAATGAAATCAGTTTTAATTACATCACTGACACAGTAAACAGCATTGCTTTAAGCCTTCTTATGTGTAGTAATTGTACATTTGCCTTTTTTTAAAGATGGAGCCAGTGATTTGTATCTGAAAGAAAATGATGATGTGAACGATGAATCGGATGGCTCCACCCCTGCTAAACATGTGGTATTAGCACGTATTCATTAACATAACCAAACAGCTTAACGGTTTAATGCTAACTCTGACTCTTTGCCAGTAACTCACACATGAAACTTTCTTCTAGAAGATTGAAATCGTTGAAGAAGAAGAAGATGATGATGATGATGATGATGATGATGGTGACATGTTGACCTCAGAGGTGGAACAGATGCAGAACCTCTTAGAGTTCAGGGTAAGCAGAGAATCAAGAGCTGCATGAGATAATAAAAACCCCATAAAGACCAGGACAAATGGATCTGGCCCCATATGCTTTAAATTTCAAAGAATCACTTTTGTTATTGCCGTGTAAAGAAACACAGGCCTCTGCTTTGTGTTCATCTTCCAACAACTTAAAGGGATATTTCACCCAAATTGTCATATAAAACCTGTTTGCATTTTTTCTTCAGAGAACACAAAAAATATCATACGAGTTTGGTATGACATGAGGGGGAGTAGGTGATGACAGAACTTATCCCTTTAATAACTCATATCTCTCTTTACACTGTGTCCTATCCAGACTGAGACAGTAAACACGCTATAAAAGTAACTAACCTTGTTAGTCTGAGTGTTTGGAGAAATTACTTCATGGTTCATATCTGTTACTGAGTTCCTAACTGACTCCCTCACTTAACTACAAGTCATTTTCCAGTTATGTTTGATTCAGAAATGAACCTGGGAACCATTACTGTAATGTAATACATACATTAGCCTGTTTACTGATTGGTTGTGTAATTAAAGGTACATATTCACAACATGCCAGTAACTGTTGTTAAAAGCCGAAGTAGGAAGATATGCACTCATTGAACCGAAGCACTTTGAGTGATTCGAAAATAAAACAACAAAAGTTTCATTTTAGGCATCAATAGCTTCCTTGTCTTTTTTTTTGTCTGGAGCCCTGCCATATTTAGATTCTAATTTTTTAAATAAGTCCAAGGTTTTACAAATATATAATGTCTTTTGTAATGATGATTTTTTTCAAGGGTACTCTAGACTATATGTATGCCAAATTTGATAACAGGTTCCAGATGAATCCAAGAGTCATGGAAACAGATGCTAACAAGAAGCGTGTCATACTTCTTTCTTCTTCTTTTGTTTGATGAAGTTTTACATTCTTAGAGCTTTAAAGTTTTAACTGTATCTTTTTTTTCTGTGTCCTACTTTACTGACATAACTTGATGTTCTTATTATGCAGATACATATAAAAAGAAAGATTGGGGAGATGATGCATGCTTGACATTAGAGAGGTACATAGTAGAAACACCAAACACTATGGGACTCTTTTGCAAGCTTTCATGAAAATCACAGTCACACACAACATTATATTTTACATTTAATCTTTCCAAGTGATTGTGGCAATCATTGAGGTCCAAGAACATGACCAAAATAGTCAAACTTAAAAGACTCAGATCACCACCAAAAAGGTACTTATAAAATATGATTAAAAACTTATAAAATAAAAATAAAAAATATTTTGATGACTTTTTGTCAAGAGTATCTCTGGATAATATATACCAAACTTGTGTGTATCGTGGAAATGGCCTATGATTTAAAAAAAAAATGAAGTGTCTGATTTCAAATAGTTTTTTTTCTTCTTGCGGAAATGAAAATCAATTTGTTTATTTGTCTGTTTGATTTTGGGTCATTGAAGGATTCAGAAGAAAAAAAAGGAATCGTTTCTCTCCTTGCGGTTCCAGTCCATTTCTAAATGACTTATTTTCTTCTGTGGAACATGGCAGTTCAGGGACTCGCTTTAATGCCTAATAAAACACACAATAAAGATTTAAATAAAACATTTTATAGATGTTCTGATCGGTTTTGGTGAAAAGCAACCCAACCATCTAGCTGTTCACACTCCACTACATTGTTCCCATGCTTCTTCTGTCATTGCACCAATGTAAAATGTGCCGTTTTGTGCTTTATTGAGCTTTAATGTGAGTCACAGTGTCCAGGCGTTGTAATGAATCTATCCAACTGGATATTCATTAAATCATCACATTTTGTGTTCCTTAGAAGAAAGTAAGTCATTTGGGTTTGTATTGAAATTGCAAGGACAGGAACAAGGATTCTTTCTCCTCTGAATCCTTCGCTGTCCTCAAATACAGGTTTCATACTGGCTCCAAACACCATGAGGGTGAGAGTTAATGATGACTGAAATTTTGGGTGAACTATTCCTTATATTCTTAGCTGCTATTACAGCATACTTGCGTATCTTTCTAAACCACCTTTTCTTCTCTTTAATAATAATAGAAAAAGAAAAAGAAGAAATTTTAGGGCATTGTAGTACAGCTGTGTAGTTGTAGTAAAGGATAAACTTGTTTAAAAGTCAAAGGTCTTTTCTTCCCTACTGTTAAACGGCTTCTGTTTGAGTTTGATTGACAGGCGATCTGACCAACAAGACAGAGCAGGTTACTTTTGAAATGAAACTATAAGTCTCAGCTTTTAAAATTTGCAATTTTTAAAGAAGTTCCAACGATATAATTTTTGTGGTCAGTCCTCAAGGAGGCTGACTGCATGCACTGCGAAAGCTTTACAGTGAAAAGAGGGATCGCAGGCTTAGCTTAGATTGACCAAATGAGCAGCAAGGGGTTGTCCGTTCTAATCTAATCTGCCTTTCAAGCTGTGTAGGGTTACATCTAGTCTATGGACCGTTGGCTGAACGTCTGATGCATATCACACACTAAATATGAAACACTTCAGGAGTTTCGAAGTCATCATTGGATTGGTTGAATTCTAAAAGATTTCATGGAGATTTGTGTGTGGTGTTCTTTAACGTTCCGCCGGGAAACAAAGATGCCATAACGCCAAACCCCCTCACGCAAGAAGAAAGCCCCACCGTGTTTACAACAGTGATGATGAGCGCTTGCCATGTTCAAATAAACGCTGAGGTTTCAAAAGTATGTGAAACATTTAAATTTCGCAGCATATAATCTTTATAATATGTGACCCTGAACCACAAAACCAGTCATAAGGGACAATTTTTTGAATTTGAGATTTACACTTCATCTGAAAGCTGAATAAATAAGCTTGTTAGGATAGGACAATATTTGGCTGAGATACAACTATTTGAAAATCTGGAATCCGAGGGTGCAAAAAAATCTAAATATTGAGAAAATCACCTTTAAAGTTGTTCAAATGAAGTTCTTAGCAATGCATATTACTAATGAAGAATTGAGTTTTGATATATTTACAGTAGGAAATGTACAAAATATCTTCATGGAACATGATCTTTACTTAATATCCTAATGAATTTTGGCATAAAAGAAAAATGGATAATTTTGACTCAATGTATACAATGTATTTTTGGCTATTGCTACAAATATACCTGTGCTACTTAAGACTGCTTTTGTGCTCCAGGGTCACATATGCCCAAGAGTTTTACACATCGGCCTGTTGTTGTGGGAACATCTACGCGAGACTAGGTTACATCTAGCTTGGTTGGCAAGGCATATGTAGCCGCAGGTCATTCTGGTGCACACACACCATGCTGGAGTTGCAGATGTACGAGGCTGACCTGCTCAAACACATAGATTGTGGTGAGGGATTAGACCCTGAGGCGCTGAAAGAACTCCAGCGGGCCACAGATCACTCTCTCCATGCCACCAAGCAAGTGGTCCATTTCATCGGCCATTCAGTGGCCGTGGCTCAACCTCACAGGGATTAAAGAGGACAGGTCCTTTTTCTGTGGGGTCAGTGTGAGCCAGTGCTTTAAATGGGCCGGGCGGGGCTAATAGCCTCGGACCTGTAGCACGAGCCCAAAATCACGATGCATTTCCACCATCGGGCTAGATGCTCTGCAGCGCTTCACTAAAACCCACCCTTTACATGCCTCTCTGGAACAATGTCGCGCAACCCCATCATTTCACCAACAAAGAGAAGTTAGCAGAAAACTAATCAGAAATAAATCACTGGAAATAGCGAGATCACAAAACGAACATGAAAAAAGCGGCTGTTTGTTTTTATGTGTTGTTAAAGATTTAAATCCAAAAGCGTGGATGTTTTACAATAATAAGTGATACATTGATCATAATGAATTAATCTATCAGGATTGAAAATTAGTCACACAGAAATAAAGCGGTATGAACCGTTATTTCACATAAGAAAGAGGACACAGCCTACTTCTTAAGTCGATTCTGTCTCTGTTTATTTGTAGTCACAGTAGCCTATACATCACATTTCTATATTTTTTCCATCAAAAATACGACCTGAGTAGCAGAGGGAGCTCCTGAACAAAAACTGTTATTGTGATATTTTTATGACACATGCAGACCTAAATTCTCGAGATGATACTTAAGACAGATAAAATATGTTACTAAATAAATGCATGATTGTGATAGAGAATGAGAAGTGGTTGTATATAGCATGTTTACTATGGTAACATTAATGGCTAGCGTCTTAGTGATCATAATCCACATTGGATCTCAAACAGAAGTTATTTCAAACACTCGCCGCTGTCTGAAAGTGAGTTTTGAGCTCTGATTATTTTAAGAGTCATTAATGCTGGTGTTATGCAATGATCCGTGGCGCTGACGCTCTCCAGACGCGGAGAAGCTCTGCCTTTGTTCATGACCACTCTTTCGACACTCGCCGATCGGAGAGCAGATGACTCTTGCTTTTGAATGCTGGATGCTTTTTAAATTGCTCTCGCGTTACACGGTATGAGGTTCTCCTCTGGTGCTTCGGGAAGAAGAATTGCTCAGCATTATTGCTCATAAGCCATGGCAATTTTTATTTCAGTAAAGGCATGAGACAGAAGTCTTTTGAAGATTTATTTTCTTGCAAGAAAAGGTCAACAGTCATACAGAGTGTGACAAAGATAAATACGTTGACTCAGCATTTATACCCTAATCAAATCCGGATGCTTCTATCTCATCTAATCATACTGCATATTCCACAAATGTGTCCATTTAAGGTATCTTACAATGTCCCCTAGATGCATACCTAAGTATTTAATGCAAAATATCCTCTAAGAAGCTAGGTCCAAAATAACTTTTCACACTTGTCTTGCACACACACACACACATCAGATAGTTTTCCTGTTATCTTTCAGCTCATAGAAAACTCAAGCATATTCATCAAGCATTTAGAAAGCCAAAGAACACTCTTTGCTAGAGTAGAGCAAATAAAGCTAATGATAATAAATTTCCTCCACAAGCCATTTCTTTCTTCAGCATGTTTGGTCAGTCCTTTCCTTTCGGACTATCCTTATCACCACGCACCTTTAAGAAGTGCATGGATGCAGCTCTGCTTTGACATCAAGATGTCATGCTTGCCCACATGGGGTATTGGGTCTGAGACTGAACCTCAGAAAAAATGTGCTATCTCAGAGACAGAGAACCACTTTTCTAGGGGTAATATGGGATTTGACCGCAATGCTGTCACAGCTGATATCACAGTCAATCAAATTCAGAGACTGCTAGGTCTCATGGCAGCAGCAGTCAACATGATTCCATTGGGTCTAATGCACATGAGACTGTTTCAGTTCTGGCTGAAGAGCTGGGGATTTCACCCTCTGAACAACCTGGCAAGTTGATCCGAACAGGAAAGCAAATTGCTCTCCCAGAGGGCTGTTTACATTACAGAGCATGCAAACCTGGGAGGGAAAATCCATGATGCAAGGAAAGGAAGTGAGGACTAAAGAAAGACATTTGTAAACTGGAATATCTTTGATCACTCAAGCGGCACTTTGTGGCATCATTTGTGCTCAAGGAATCTGCGTTTATGTTGTTGAGGTTTGGTTAATCAAGTAATTTAAAAAAATAAATAAATAAATGAGATGCCTTGTTGAAATGTATGGTTAATTTAAACTGCAGTGGTGAACATGCATTTAAACTATTGCAACAGATGTGAAGAGGGAGGATAATTTACATGTGTCAGTTGTTTTGACTTTAGACCAGTGGTTACTCCTTCAAGCATCCTCAGTAAGCTCTCTCTGTCCTCGACCCTCATCTCCTCATGGCACCATTGCACAATTAATATGTCCTCCATTATGGCAGACTTTGATCGGTTTCTGGGTCACAGGCTCAAGAAAAAGAGAATGCACCATTTAGGAAATGAGAAGCACCTCCCGTTGTCCTTTGGCTTGTCACACAGACTTACATGTTCAGCCTTAGTTGCATTTATACAGTCATGGTCTTAGTCACCTACTATGCTGAAACAGTATATACTTAATCTATATGTGTCCCTGGAGCACAAAAGCAGTTTTAAGTAGCACAGGTATATTTGTAGCAATAGCCAACAATACATTGTATGGGTCAAAATGATCCATTTTTCTTTTATGCCAAAAATCATTAGGATATTAAGATCATGTTCCATGAAGATATTTTGTAAATTTCCTACCGTAAATATGTCAAAACTTAATTTTTGATTAGTAATATGCATTGCTAAGAACTTCATTTGAACAACTTTAAAGGTGATTTTCTCAATATTTAGATTTTTTTGCACCCTCAGATTCCAGATTTTCAAATAGTTGTATCTCAGCCAAATATTGTCCTATCAAAAAATTGACCCTTATGACTGGTTTTGGTGTCACACGTGTTAACAGTTTGCCTGTAAAACCTAATCATTACCATATTATTTTAAACTTTCAGTCAGAGCTTTATTCATCCACTGAGACAGTTATTATCAGATGGAGAATATTTAAAATATAGTAGAACAGTTGTTTAAATCTGGGTGATTTGTTTCCTCAGAATGAAGAAGTGCAGTTCCTCGAGAACGAGCTTCAGAACCAGAAACAGAAGTTCTCAAAGCTGAAGAGCTTCACCAAAAGCCTGCTGATCGCTGTGAGAAAAAAAGACAGAAAGAAACAGCAGGTGAGGAAACACAAACAGAGAAAACTTTTAGACGATCAGCTGAAGAAATTAATTGTGAGCCTGGAGCACAAAAGCAGTCTTAAGTCGCTGGGGTATATTTGTAGCAATAGCCAAAAATACATTGTATGGGTCAAAATTATCCATTTTTCTTTTATGCCAAAAATCATTAGGATATTAAGATCATGTTCCATGAAGATATTTTGTAAATTTCCTACCGTAAATGTATCAAAACTTCATTTGTGGTTAGTAATATGCATTGCTAAGAACAAAGGCGATTTTCTCAATATTTTGATTTTTTTTGCACCCTCAGATTCCAGATTTTCAAATAGTTGTATCTCAGCCAAATATTATTATGATGTGTAAATCTCAATTTCATAAAATTGACCATTAAGACTGGTTTTGTGGTCCAGGGTGACAATTCATAATGGGTGTGTTTGTCTGTTGTCAGGAGCTGTTAGCCAGTCTACCTCAGAAAGTGAATGAGGACTGGGACCTGGGCCTGGAAAACCACAGCGAGTCTGGTGTAGAGACGCCCATCATCCACAAAGAGTCCTCTGTATCAGAGGAGGAAGACGATCAGATGAAACTATAAATGCAGGGCAGCTTCCACCTCTTCTGTTCCTCACACACGCCACATAGTGCCTGTGGAAACAAACCAATAACTGTTGGGCCCCACGAGTCATTTTCTACGGCATATGTCATATCAGACTGCCTTGGCAGGGTCCAGTACTATCAAATAAATGCCACTAAGTCAACACTAGATTGCATCTTCTCATTTGTATGTCTGGAAGCATGAAATGTACTGATTTGGATTATAATGAAGCAGGTTTCTACAAGCAGGAGTGCTGCTGTTCTGAACGTGAACACGTCTGGGATTCGGCTGTGGTTGCACGGTGGCAGGTAGTGATGGGAGAAACGAACGAATGAGTCATTTGAACCAATTGATTCAAAATGATTCACAAGAGCTCAAAACGGCATGTGCTGATCACATCTGCTGGTCTGAACAGTGTAAATGCAATCAAGAAACTATATGCAAATTACACAATTTTTAAAGTGCAATCTATTAAATGCAATTAACAAATCATCTGATACCAATAAACATGGTGTCTTAATAATGTGTTATTTTAATACATTTCAGTGCTTGTTTTTTATGGTTTATTCTTATTGGTTATTCAGGCCAGTACGTGACCAATAGCTACAACTCTTCCTTTTTGTTACGTAAATGTGTCATTAAACGTGTGTAGGACTATATAAAACTGATTGGAGATCAGGTAAAAACCATATACACCAAGTACACTGGTTCATGGGGTCTCTGAGATCGACCCCTAGTGGTGAACCATTGAAATTTCAAAGCATTTCAAAACAGCCAAAACCAGTCAAACCCTTAGCTCCTGGTTAAATAAATTAAAGTGTTAAATAATAATAATAAGTAAACCTTTTCAAATCTTTATTTTATTTTAGAATATTTATTTTTATGCTCCAAACACTGTGTAAGGAATTGAAGTGTGTATTTACTGTAGTAGCTGTCAGGTGGCGCTATGCAGCATAATCTCTCCACAGCAGCAGCACCCTCGAAGAAGAGGAAATGACTTCTTCCGGTTTTGTAATGAAGATGGCGACTGTGAGATGCAGAGAGTAAATAAATAAAACCCTTTTTCTCTCATTGTGTCAGAAATAACACTTTTTTTTTATTCCGACTCTGCGAAAAAATGATGAACCGAACCGCGTATTTCTACGACCCAGACGTGGGGAACTTTCACTACGGTAAGATTGAACTGAGTCTGTTAGCAGATGCGGCTAATCAGAGCTTACAATGCCAATCAGCACTGTTTACATTCATGACTGATGGACAGCAGGCTGTGTGCTGTACAGTAGAAAACAAAAACAGATGTCTTAAGAGTGAAAATGCATTTATTGTGCATTTCATTTCATTTAATACAAAATTATCATTTTGCACAACCAACCGGCTTTTGAGACAGACTCATTCAAAACTACCCCGTCGATTTCACTTCAAATATGTCAACATTTTCGGAAATGCTATTTAAAAAAATAAGTAAATAAATAATTGTTTGGGTTATTGTTAAGGTGCATACTGTGTGTGTGTGTGTGTGTGTGTGTATATATATATATATATATATATATATATATATATATATATATCCATAGAGGACTTTCGTCATTAGCCTATCAGTCTTGTCCTTTAATGTTAAGATGAGCTATACTGAGCACATAGTATCCCATTTTAAACATTTTGTATCGTGTAGGACATGTAAAATAATGTTTGTAAAGAGGCACCTCATGACAGATTTAATAACTGTATGATTTTATCACAGAATTTGACCACAGAATATCAAATCCTAATAGACCACCACATTCGGTATCAGTGTGAAATTCAGGGACAGAACATGAGTGTGTTTTACTGCAGGTGCTGGACACCCGATGAAGCCTCACCGGCTGTCTCTCACACACAGTCTAGTGCTGCATTATGGACTCTACAAGAAGATGATGGTATGATGAGTCTGTTTAGTTCAGTCACATTTCTCTGGCGTAAGTCATTGACATCAGGTCCTGATGAGCAGAGCTCTCTGTGCAGGTGTTCAAACCATACAAGGCGTCCCAGCACGACATGTGCCGCTTCCACTCAGAGGATTACATAGACTTCCTGCAGAAGGTCAGTCCGAACAACATGCAGGGCTTCACCAAGAGCCTCAACGCCTTCAACGTGGGAGATGACTGGTGAGCTTCCTTATGTATTTTTAAAATCATTCTTGTCGTCAGGGTCTTCGTTAAAATATTGGCATGAGATTTAAGCAAAATCTGCTTTTAAATGTTCAAATAAATAAGTTTTCTAATAACTGGTCCATTTTATGTTCTCAGTCCTGTTTTTCCAGGTCTGTTTGAGTTCTGTTCCAGATACACAGGTGCCTCTTTGCAAGGAGCGACTCAGTTAAATCACAAGGTCAGATGCTGGAAATGTTCTTCTTGAAAATCATGTATTTGAAATGTAAAATGCAGCACTGAAAACTGAAGGTAAATCTTGAAACTTAGTGTAGGTCTTGAACTCTGAATGAGTTCCTGCATTGTTTTTGATCATTTATTTGTTCATTGCATAGATATGTGACATTGCCATAAACTGGGCTGGAGGTTTACATCACGCAAAAAAGTTTGAGGTAAGCATATTAATACATTAACAGATTAATGCAAAGGTGAAGAAAAACAGCATATACCGTTTCCAGTACTTTAGCAAGCACATCAGGTGCCTATAAAGCCTACACATGACTTTTTTTTCTGTTTTCAGGCATCTGGATTTTGCTACGTGAATGACATTGTCATCAGTGTTCTTGAACTTTTGAAGTAAGTCAGAGATGGACAGGAAGTGACATCACCTCAGATACTCATGATGGCGCCTTTCTCTAGAATGCATCATTCAAAATAATACAAAGATATACAGTAATTTTTATGAATGTATAAGGGAAAAATACTCAGTTAAAAGGGAAGTGTGTAATTTCTGCACTGCTAGGCGTATCAAACGGAGCTGCTACCTGTTTGTTTGATAGACAATAGGGTAGACATAATAACATTGTCTCAGTCAATGGCATGAGTTTGGGGACAAAACAACCTGTTTGTCTGACCAGTGGCATTCCTTGAACATTGTTCGACAAAAGTAATTGTATTTTTGCAATTTTGTTTGGTGATGACACACTTTTAATTTGACCTCATAAAAGCTGCATCCATGGTTATATAATTATCAGGACTTGTTGTCAGCTCCAGCTTATCTGTAGTATTTTGGCTTATTTCTGTCTGCTAGGTATCATCCACGCGTGCTCTACATTGACATTGATATTCATCATGGTGATGGTGTTCAGGAAGCTTTTTACCTCACAGACAGAGTCATGACTGTATCCTTCCACAAATATGGGAACTACTTTTTCCCAGGAACTGGTATGTTGTTCCTATACTGCCTAATAAAAGTCATTTATAGAGTTTTAGCTGTTACTAGTAAATGCTAATGAAAACGTACACTTATGTTTTAAACAGCTTAATCTTCAGCAACTCTCAGCCTGCAGTTGAAAGGTTGTAATAGCAGTAAGTGTTTGTGTTGTGTGTTCATGTGAAGGTGATATGTACGAGGTGGGAGCTGAGAGCGGCCGCTACTACTGCCTGAATGTGCCGCTGCGAGACGGGATAGATGACCAGAGTGAGTAGATCTATCCTCTAATATATGAGTCTTTATACAATTAAATGTAGCAATGTGCAGTTAAACTTCGAAATGTGCAAAGGCATAGTTTCACTCATGTCATGTAACTGTAATAGTGAAGTCATATACTGCTGTGTTACTGGGTGACATACAGACAAAGATTTCAGGTCAACCACATAACATCTGTGAAGAAATTACTGTTTTGGGCAGATAGTAAAGAAAAAGCAGCTTTATGGCAAACATGGGAGCTGCTGATTCTATCAAATAAAAAATTGCCAGGATGTGCCTCAAGAAGTAAGTTGAGAGAATGTCTGAGGGAGTATTACTGAAAGCAGGTTAAGTGTTTTTACTCCTTTAAGTTTAAGTGAGCAGATAACCCCAGTTCAGTTTTCTTTGAGCTTATGAAGTACCATAGCAAGCTATTCTGTGAACACAGCCTGCTCTGAAGCTATGCAAATATTCAGGGTTTCTGCAGGTCTTTAGAATGCCTTTAAAAGTCTTTATTTTGCTCTTTCACAATTTAAGACTTAAAAAGGTTTTAAATCAGATCAGAAATTTAAGGCATTAAAGGTTGCATGCACTGCACAAAAGGAATCTCTTTCTCCAGATTTTTGTTTTCCAATACAAATATTGAAACATTAACTTTAGATGCAAATGTAAAATGAATTCATGAAAAACCGAACAAAGCTGAGTTTGTTTAAAACAAGAACAAATGTGTCAGTGGGGTATGAAAACTTGTTTTCCTTTTGAGCCCGTTGGAAGAAATTTGTTGTTGTAATCATAAACTCACTTAATTTTGATCAGCTTCACAGAAAACAGGATTTGAGAAGGTCATCTACCAGAGAAGTAAAATGACATGAGGACTGTTTGTGTTTGTGTCCTCAGGCTACAGGCAGCTGTTTCAGCCGGTCGTCAAGCAGGTGGTGGACTTCTATCAGCCCACCTGTATCGTTCTCCAGGTGAGAAGGCCTTCTCTCAGTCAGTCGTGGTGTGCTGTTGTTTTGTGGCTGATCTCTGTGGTGTGTCTGCAGTGTGGAGCAGATTCTCTGGGCTGTGATCGATTAGGGTGCTTCAATCTCAGCATACGAGGCCATGGGTAAAATGACTTTTCTTAAACTACACAGTATTTTGAAACCTTGCAAGTAAAACTTGATGATCTTGTGTTTGTAGAGAGTGTGTGGAGTTTGTGAAGGGCTTCAAGATCCCGCTGCTTGTTCTGGGTGGAGGAGGATACACGGTCCGAAACGTTGCTAGGTGTTGGTACGTCCATTATTTCACCGCTCTTTTCACTATAAACCATCAAAAAAGAAAATGAGGATACCATAATAGTTATAAAGTAAACTTTAACATTTGTTTTCTCTGATGTCCAATTACAGTTATTTTTCACCAAGTCCAAATTAGTGATCGACCGATATTGATTTTTTAGAACCGATACCAATTATTTGCATGTTTATGTGCCCGATAACCGATATGCAGAACCGATATTTATTTACTGTTATAAAATACTTCACTTTGCTTTTTCCTCTTTTCAGTCATCTTTTTTTTAAGTGTCGAAAATTTGCAGTCTTTCATGTTAAATTTAATCTTCATATTACAACAATAAACAAATACATTTTATTTATAAGCATCAACAGCAATAACACTAATATTATCAATAAGCAAAATAAATGTAGAATGTCTAATGTTTTCAAATGGAGAAAATAAATAAGACAGGTCATATCAACTTCATTAAACTACAGTTTTAGTAGGTTTATAAGCTGTTTAATAGGCCTATAGAGTCAAAAATAGTTCACTGGATAATGTTAATTCACTGAATAATACTCTCTGGAATATTGGAATATAAACTTTTACTAACTTTTTTTTTTAAATACATCGTTTTTATTGCATTTCTCAACTGGAATGTTATATCAGAATTATTAATGTTTTTGACCTCGTAGATTATGAAATGCCTGCTGACAGCGCGGTTTATGTGCATTTACAAAGATCTCAAACTGCGATCGCTCCCGGAGATAATAAATAATTCATTTCTATAGAGTTGTATTTTTAGATGTTTATTAGCGAAATAATGGTTATATAGTAAATGCTGCTACAATTTAGGGTGTTTTAAACAAATGAATCTTGTTAAAAGTTACATGCGGTGGCCGTGCTGGAGCATTTCCTGAGCATCAATCCGCTGAGTGAACAGCAATATGAAACGGCTTCACGAGACTAATGATGAGCAAATATACAACAGAGAGAGAATTTAATTCAGCGCTTTTATTTCCAACATGCGCTCATTCATGGCTGTATTGTTTAACTCATGCAAAGTTACGTCCTTATTGGGAGAGGACTTGACGGATTTAAGTGTGTCGAGCTCGTCCATCCGCACTCATCCGCGGCGAGTATACTTTGAAAGCTGCTCGGACGCGGCTGTGCGCGAGACGGGACAGAACGCGGAAAGTGAAACTTACCCGGGCCTTTAGCCTACGTGACTCCGACTTCACGAGACTAACGATGAGCATAGACAACAGAGAGAGAATTCAATTCAGCGCTTTTATTTACAACATGTGCTCATTCATGGCTGCGTATTATTTAATTCAGGCAAAGTTACGTCTTTATTGGGACAGGACTTGACGGATTATTTATATGACTCCGTGAGTTGCTCTCTATTTCTTAGAGCCAAGCTGCATAAACTACATAACAGGCATTTATGTAATGCATCTAATTTGTGCATTAATGGCTGTTATGTTAAATAAAGTTTACTAACTACAGCAAATCAAGTGCTTGTGCATGCCGTTGTTGTTGTCCCGTCTCCCCTCAGACGCGCTGCAATGGCGATCCTGCGCAATTCTCATAACACCCACAAGATGGCGGCATTTATCGGTGAATCCGATATTACAAAACCGATACCCGATTATGGTAAAATGCTTAAATATCGGGAAAAATATCGGTAAACCGATATATCGGTCGATCTCTAGTCCAAATCAATTTTTAACTTCCCGTTCTTCAATAATAGCCTTGCTGCAAATGACCAAAATGAAAATTCATACACATTGTGTTAGATCCAGTTAAGCCTGGATCTTTTCATCACTTGTTACCTTCTGGCAGCTTCCTGTTTAAAGTGCCATATGACAAAAATCTTTGCTGTAGTAGAAGTCATTTTCAACCACAGTTACCCCTTTTCCACCAAGGCAGTTCCAGTGCTGGTTTGGAGCCAGAGCCTAGTTTCAAACCGGTTCTTTGTCTTTCCACACCCAAAGCACCAGCTCCGAACCAGGAAAAGCGGTTCGTAAGTAGCACCAAAACATTGCTGGGCTAGAAGGAAGAACCAACAAGACGACAGAAACTTTGGACC
The DNA here is from genome assembly GCA_021397915.2 of Tor tambroides. Taxonomy (NCBI): domain Eukaryota; kingdom Metazoa; phylum Chordata; class Actinopteri; order Cypriniformes; family Cyprinidae; genus Tor; species Tor tambroides. Next base: position 18,919 of record JAFVLL020023610.1, read on the forward strand.
GCCGTATTTGCAATAGCAGCTAAACCCAAACACTGATTCGCCGTGTTTGGATGCCTTGGTTCGCAAAGCCATGAACATCAATTGCAACGCAACGTCTGCCATTGTTGATAGTGTGTTTAGGCTTGTTCGGGATGCATGCATCGGGGTGCTGCGGGAGCGACTGGAAAGCAGTCGGCTCTTTATGCTTTTGGATCGCTCTCGCGGTGCTTTAGTGTGTTGTGTGTCGATCGATTGAACGATCTGCGTGGCGCCGACGCACCTCGAACAAGTCTTTTGTGTTCGGCGCGGCCGCTAGTGAAACGAAAGATGAAACGTACTCAGTGACGTAAGACCTGGCTCTGTGGTGGCTCTCTAGCCTGTGGAAACACAACCGGTTCTTAAAGGGCTTGCCAGTCGAACCAACTAAGAACCAGCAATAGCACTGGCTCTGAACTAGCACCTGGTTCCTGCTGAGGGAAAGGGGTTAAGTAAGGAACAGCATCACAATATACTGATTCTGCCTGCTATCAGAGACATCAGTAATTGAAATTGAAGCCAGCATCATTGCTTAAAAGACTGCTAAAAGTGGAAAGTGTTAAACTCACTTCAGACTCTGACAACTGCCTATTTTTCTCAAAAGAACTGGTCTGATCTTCATTAATGCTTTTAAGAATTTCCACTCTCTCTTAGAACAAAACCAAGCATCATGTAAATCTCTCAGTTTCTCTCGGCTTATGCCCACAGCGTCAGACTTTTATGACTTTTTCCGAAATTTTCACCTGCAACAGCCAATCCTATTTTCATTAATACCTTTTGAGAGTCACTTACTCTCAATTAGAACAAAACCCGGTGAAAATTTCATTGATGGTGCATCACGAATCAATAAAAAAAAAAGTTTGCACTGCAATGCACCGTTAGAATTTACTTATCATCCTATGATTTATCCTACTTCCTCTTTATCTCACTTCTGTTGAGTCTGATCATCAGGTGTCATGTGTTAAGACTTTCTGCTTCTAAGCTGTTTTTGCTGTACTAATGTCTGAGTATTCACTTATATCTTTGACTGTTCTCTTTCTGATATTTTCATTAATGCATCATGTCTTTGATTTTCAGGACATATGAAACATCTTTGCTGGTTGAGGAGTCCATTAGCGATGAGCTACCATATAGTGGTAAGACAGAAACTATATCACATGAGAAGAGGACAACTCGAATTAGTCCATGTCTTTGTTTTGAATTAGTGTCTTCCAGTGAAACTGCCCCATATGACTTTGTTGTTGTTTTGAAGCTGTTTTCTGTATTTGTCCCTTGCACAGAATACTTTGAATATTTTGCTCCAGACTTCACACTTCATCCAGATGTCAGCACAAGGATAGAAAACCAAAATTCTAGACAAGTATGAGTTATTTTCCTCACATATATATTTTTCAAACCTGTCTTTACATTGAAAGTACATTTGTATTAACAAGTAAAGTGGTATTACACATGCAAAATTTCTTTTAAACATGCAAATAAGTTGAGAAAAAATGGAAGACAAAGCGTTGTATAATGAAAAATGAATTAGAAATGCTTGAGATTCAGATACAGCACAAGATGCTCTCTGGAATATGATCAGGTTTACTTCATGTCAGCTCCAGTACTGCTGTCAATACAGCAAAGATGCAAAAAAGTGTAAAAATAAAATGGTATAATGTAAAATGTAACGATTTTATATATATATCCGAAAAGTAAAAGTATATTGTAGTGTGTTATTTATTAAGGTCAGAACATCTGTAAATATGTCATAGGTGTTCAGTGCAGTCTTCAGCAGTAACAGTGTGTTGTTGCCTGTTTTTCTTGTAGTATTTGGAGCAGATTCGTCAGACAGTGTTTGAGAACTTGAAGATGTTGAATCACGCTCCAAGCGTTCAGATCCACGACGTTCCCTCAGATTTGCTGAGCTACGAGCGGCCAGACGAGGCTGATCCTGATGAGCGAGGATCAGAAGAGAACTTCTCTAGGTGACTACAAACTGTGCCACTAGTGTCGAAAACATGGGATCTGAAGTTTTCCTTGAAACAAGTCCCTTCTGCCAACCAAAACTGTGTTTGTTTGATTTTTGATGAAATAAATCCAGCCTTGGTGAGCAGAAGAGACTTGCAGTAAAAAAAAACAAACAAAAAAACAGTAATATTGTGAAATATTATTCTAATTTCAAATAGCTGTTTTTTTTTTATGGGAATATAAACTGTAATTTATTTCTGTGATGCGCAGCTGTATTTTCAGCATCGTTACTCCAGTCTTCAGTGTCACATGATCCTTCAGAAATCCTTCTAATATGCTGATTTACTGCTCCAGAAACTTTTTTACTATTATTATTATTATTATCAATATTTAAAACAGTTGAGTACTTTTTTTTTTTTCAGGATTCTTTGATTGAAAGATCCGAAGATCAGCATTTATCTGAAATAAAAAGCTTTTGTAACATTATACACTATACCATTCAACAGCTTGGAGTCAGTATCATGTTTTTGGGGGGAAAGAAATGATAGAAATTAATACTTTTATTTAGCAAGGATGCTTTAAATTGATCAAAAGTGATGATAAATTTATAATGTAACAAAAGATTTCTATTTCAGATAAATGCTGTTCTTCTGATCTTTCTATTCATCAAAGAAACCTGAAAAAAATTCTACTCAGCTGTTTTCAACAATAATAATAAAGATAATAATCAGAAATGTTTCTTGAGCAGCAAATCATCATATCAGAATGATTTCTGAAGATCATGTGACACTGAAGACTGGAGTAATGATGCTGAAAATACAGCGCTGCATCACAGAAATAAATTACAGTTTAACAGATATTCACACAGAAAACAGTTATTTTAAACAGTAAAAATATTTCAGAATTTTACTGTTTTTGCTGTACTTTGGATCAAATAAATGCAGGCTCGGTGAGCAGAAGAGACTTCTTTAAAAACATTAAAGATCTTACTGTTCAAAAACTGTGTGTGTATATATGTATGTGTATATGTATTATTTTACTTCACTATTGACACAGAAGAGATATTGCGAGATATGAATATATGAGATATGAAGAGATATGAATATTGAATATTCTGATCTTGTTAAAGCGTCTTCTGACCAGCTGCTTCTCTTTCCTCACAGGCCTGAAGCGGTGAATGAGTTTTATGATGGAGATCATGATAATGATAAAGAAAGCGATGTGGAGATCTGAAGATATCGTCTCTTGTGTGATGGATCTCTCTGGTCTTCAGTCATGAAGTTGTCCATTCCTTGTCATATCTATAGTACTTATAACTGCATTGTGCTGAGTGGATGAGTCGTCTTTGCTCTGTATCTGTGTAGTTCGACCCGTGTGGAACTTCTTATTGTCATGACAGTATTTTCTGTTCATCAAAGCCCAGCTAAAGGGACCTTCACACTGCGTCCTGTGCACTAATACAGCATCTGGACTGAAAACGTTCAGAGATCATGTGAAGAAGGATGGAGTTGTATTATATGCCTAATATCCAAGCGGTTATGATTAACAGAATATTTTTGTCCGGCATTTTCATATGTTTATAGACTGTTTCTGTAATAAATCTTTTGAAAAAACTACTTAAACCTCAGCCTGACCTGAGGAAAGTGTGGTGAATCCTCAATGTTGATTCATTTCATTTTAGCCAGGTGTATACGTATTGTATTATTTAATAGTAACAGTATTTTGTCATGCTAGAGAAAGAAAAACACCTCAGGGATAAATTTAAAGTATTTTCACAAAGATCTTTACTCAAATGTTCATCTCACATCATATATAACACAAACGATATCTGTGTTCAGGACTGTAATCGATACATTTGACCGAATCCTTTGTATTAGTAGCAAAAATTCCAACAAATATCATTTTCAATACACATAAGGTCATAGTGTAGTTCAGAGAGTATCACACATATGTTGAGCTTCCACAGTGGAGAGACATACAGCAAAGTGTTAGTCTAGCTTATGCAAAACTGAACAAACAAAATGATTAGATGCATTATTTTTCCTTGTATTGGGTGTCATAAGTATGCAGCTCTACATGAGACTGATTCTGCTGGAATGATAAACTCAAGTGGGGTCATTCCTCAGGCAAACATCAGTGGCACTGGCACCCATGAACTGCTAACTGGCTCATTTACACAGAGATATACCTCAGGTGTTGACATGAAAGCTGATGTTGTTAGAGTTCTTCGCTCTCGTACAGCGGGGCGGTGTGGTGAGGAGCAGGCTCTGTGCTCCGTGTGGAGAACTGGCTCAGGATGGGAAGAGTCTTGAGCGTCCTGACAGCAGGAGCAGACTTATTCAGCCGAGCTGCAGGCAAACACATTCTTATTTAAGGCTGGGGGACTTCATAATTACACACAGACAATAATTCCATATTTGATTAGTTGATATTGTGTTCATTAGTGACAAAGGTGTCCTGTAGTATGGCATGCATATCAAGAGATTTTTAACTCATTTGTACATTATTATACAACCAGTTTTATGAAATCATAATTCATCAATTAATTTGTCAAACAGGGCTATGTAAAAACGTGATTAACAACAGGGGAAAAATAAAAAATAGAACTTTACAGCACATTCCTACACACTTCTCTTATGCATTCATATACTTGTTAACTCCGCTGGTGTTTTTTCCTCAGTGAAATGAATGTACTATATTTTAGTTTGATAATATTTTTTATTACTATTATTTTGGGGGGGATTTTATAGTACTAAATTATATTCATGGGTCAGTTGTGATCTATTTATTTCCTGTTAACCACTTTTTAAGTAAAGACCTAAAAATGAAATTTCCAACTTAAACTCATAAATCTTGAATGCTTTGGTTTAAAAAAAAAAAAAAAAAAAAAAGTTATAAACGTTTAAGATTATTATTATGAAAAATGCACAAAAATGCCATTATTTTCTCTGA
>JAFVLL020023611.1:0-19127 GCA_021397915.2 Tor tambroides
TGTTATATATAACTAATATGGAAATGTCTCTCTCTCTCTCTCTCTCTCGTCTCTCTCTCTCTCTCTCATGTCTCTCTCTCTCTCTCTCATGTCTCTCTCTCTCTGCAGCTGTGTGTCTGCTTTGACCTTGAGTCGGTGTTGTGTTCTCGCTCATGTCAGTCGCTCGGCCTGCAGCAGCACTCCACCAGATTCTCTGTAAGTTCTTCAGAGTGAAGCGTTTCTGAAACGTTCTCTTACACCTGTGTGTGATGGACTGAAATATGAGTGCTAATGTGTCTGGCCTGAATCGAGTGTTTGTGTGTGTGTGTGTGTGTCTGTTTTTAACTCTGAGCTCAGTGATTTTCCACCTGTGAGTGTCTGGAGCGTCGAGCGCTGCGGTTTCTGCAGGTTATTTTAGGTTGTTTGTTCCATGAATAGCTTCATGTCTATCCAGAGATCAAAGAGTTTCCTCGCAGCACTCTTCATCTCATCCATCTGTTCACTCGTGTGTTTCATAGACTCATCTGAACGAGTCCTGACTTCATCTTCTCTGAGTGACGGGTTCGTTTAGCCAGATGGGTAAAGAATAATCTCACATTGACAGATTTTGTGTGTAGTTGTGAGTCTTTGTGTTTTGAGTTGAGTTTCTGCATGAGGCTTAAGAGACAGTATAAATGTGACTGTTTCCTCTTGCAGACGCATGCAGGAAGACGCGCTGCTTTATTTAGCCTGTGAAGAACGAACACACACTCACATTCACACATGCTGCAGTGTGACCTCCAGAGACACACACACACTCACACAGTATCAGATGTGACACACACACTGCTGTCCATCTCCTCATGAAACATGCACAGCTCTGTGTTGGGTTACACATCAGCAGATGGATGTGTGTGTGTGTGTTTATTTCCTGCTGGTTTTGTCTAGAACGGTTTTATTTATTGTTGCGTAACGAAGCGTCTGCTGCTGTAAAAGCGTCCGTTAATGACAGCAGGACGGATCTGACTCTGAATCTCATTGATCTGTGTGTCTTTGAGTCGATCAATCGCCTTCAGTGATCCAGGATTGATATTTGGCAGTTTTCAGTAGATGAATCCTAAATCAGGAAGCTGTTGATGATGTTTGTGTTGGTTGGCAGGAGCACAAATCACATGCAAATGAAAGTGTTTAGTGAGTTCAGGACCGGTCTGTCCACTCTTCAGTGTGCACTAGTGAGGGCGTGTGTCTCGCGTCTCTTCAGGCTATTTCATGTTCCCGTTCTGCTGCTGCCTGCTTTGTGCTAAATTTGCTGTTGATGACGTGGACAGGTAAAAAAAAAAAAAAAAGCTCATCTATGCGTGATGTGGTGTGTGTGTGTATCACATTAATGCAGTGACTGAACAAACTCCCAGAATGCTCAGCTTTCACTCTATCATGATGTATTTACAACATGAGAGAAAGACCTTATACGATTATATATCTCTCTCTTGCTCACACACATACATACACACACAGAGTTTCTCTTCTGATTGGCATTCAGTTGGTGCATTCAAAGTGTGTGTGAGGCTCTTCTCTCCACCCTCTTCTTGAACATCAAGTTCTATAATCAGACTGAAAGTGTCTGTCATCATCAGGTGTGTGTTTGCGTGCGTGCGTGTGTGTGTGTGTGTGTGTGTATACCACCCAGTTTCACACCCGTAATGCACAGATGAAGCTAATCTAGTGTGACGTCAGCTCTGTGTGTGTGTACTCATTGAGCTATATTTGTGAGGCTAAAATGTCTTCACTTATACAGTGAAATATCATGACAACAAACTAGTGAAAACTTTGTGTGAGATTTTACATGTCACTAGTTGAAAAGGCTCATATCAGTCAAATCATGTTTCTGTGCAAATGTAATGTTTTGCATGGGTTTCTTTGAGGGTTTGTCTAGGAGTCGGTCAGGAGATAAATAGAGAAAATATCAGACCTGATAGAAAAACAATGGAAGTCCATGAGATGAACTCACTAGTACAGTCAAACAAGTGCGTGTGTGTGTGTGTGTGTGTGTGTGTGTGTGTGCATTTGTGTGTGCGTGTATGTATGTATGTATATGTATGTGTGTGTGTGTGTATGTGTGTGCACACGTGCGAGGTCAGTCTGTTTCTAGCGCTCATGAATCAGACAGATCCTGTATCTTAAACAGTAGATCATGGCATTAGAAACAGTGATGTCATGAGTTCGACTCCAGTGTTTGTATGAACTGATGAGATGTTAAAGGCTGGAGTAAACGACACGACTTTTAAAATCTCAACAGATCTTAAAACACTGGGCTAGGGCTGGGCGATTTATCTCATGCGATATGCATGCGCATCTCGTCAGTAAAGCCGGTTCCTTGATTAGCGGCAAATCTCCATCACCTGTTTTCAAATGGAGCGGCATTTAATACGCAGAGCCGTAGATAACTGACAAGCTACGCGATATCGCATTCATTATGGAAGGGGATTCATCTGCGATAATGAACGCGATATTGCGTAGCTTGTCAGTGAACTACGGCTCCGTGTATTAAATGCCGCTCCATTTGAAAACAGGTGATGGAGATTTACCGCTAATCAAGGAACCGGCTTTACTGACGAGATGCGCATGCATATCGCATGAGATAAATCGCCCAACCCTACACTGGGCATCATAAACTTACTGACTTTGTAAACGGTCACAGAGGAGAAACACTAAATGACTAGGAGGTGCGTGACAAATAAAACGTTCTAAAATCAGCTGAAAATATTAGATCTCCTCCGACTGGATTAAATCAGAGTCTGAAGCTGAAAAGTCTGTGACCATCAGACACTTATTTTCTATGAAATCTGTCCACTCAAATCTCTGGCTCTGAATTTCAGCAACTAGCGTCATCTTCTGCAGACTGTAAATCAGGGGAAATGATGGCAGAAGTTGTGCAGTGTTTCCAGCCTTTCATTCACTTTAGATAAAACATGTAACTGTATGTGTGTAGTTTTTCTCCTCTCTCATCATTTGTTGTTAGTGTTGATTTCTATGTCGACAATATTGTGTGCAGAACAATCATGCCAACTATGCGTGTGACTCTGCACTTCTGTGCGTGCGCGCGCGCGTGTGTGTGTGTGTGTGTGTGTGGGGTGTTGGACACACCTGTGCTGCAGGTAAGAGGAGCTTTAGTGCGTCAGACCGCAGAGCTCTGTCTGATCTCCTCCCGTCTCTCTCTCACAGCTTAAAATGCTCCAGCGTGTGACTCCTGACATGTAAATGGCGTCGAAGGTGCGTGATGCTGTGCTCTGGTACCAGAAGAAGGTGAGCGATCTGAGATCTTTTGATGTTTCCTCACATTGAGTTCATGTGTCTGAGCTTCTGTTTGTCTGTGTGTGACCCTGATGATGATAACGTTCTGGACTGATAGAGGATTGACTTCTGATGTCTCTGAGAAACTGAAGCTGAAGGATTTATTAGAGTTAGGTTCGGTTCACTCTAGTTACGGACGAATTTCCTGAATCGACGACATCACAACAAAACAGATGATGCTTATTCAGAGAAACACTCACAGGTTGTTCTCCTGCAGGGTTGTGCGCTCGCTGTATGTTTAATGAGACTGAACTCGTGAATTATTGAGTCTTTTCCACCGTGTGACTTCAGTCCAGCGTTGCGGTCTTCACCTCCAGTGAGCAAACGACACCGCGCCGCGGTACTTATTGCCCCCGGCAACAATCAGACCAATCAGAGCTGCGCGTCGCATCCATCCACGCTCGTGTTTCCACGGATCTCCAGAAACTCCATCCTGCACCGCGCTCCAACCCAGAAAACATTCATTACCACTGCCCTTAAACGTGTCCGATCACATAATGAACACATAACGAGCTCTGGGTGTGTTTGGGCTGACAGATCAGATCAGTGCGATTTTCCAGTAAATACGAGTGAATCTGTCCATCTCTGTGGATCCAGACTGACGGAGTCTCAGGAGACTGAGTGATGCTCAGTGAGAGAGTCTGTTTAAACACAGCGACTGACTGTCAGTGAACTGTTTGGATGATTTCTGACTGATTTGGATGTGTAACCTGTCTGTGTCTCGTCTGTCAGATCGGTGCGTACGACCAGCAGATATGGGAGAAATCAGTGGAACAGCGAGAGATCAAGGTAATGTGTCAGCGACTCGTTCATTCTGCCTCTGCAGGAGTGTGTGTGTGTGTGTGTCTGTTATTCGCTCATTCTTCCTTTAAACGTGTCTCTGTCTCCCTTCACTCGAAGCAGTTTATCAGACGGGTGAGTACGGTGCCGCTCTCAGCCTGTAGGTGGCGCTGTGTGTGGGGTTTTTTAACACGACTGGACGCCTGTATTTGTGTGAGAGCATGTTCAGACTTCGACAAGGTCACATCAGTAACAGCAGGGTTTACTGTAATCTACTGAGATTTAGCTGAATGTCTTAAACTCCTCACACATGAGTGATGATGATGATGATGATGAAGCTCTGTTATATGTTGTAGTCAGGATCGGCTCTCAGTGGCTGGAATATGGCAGCAGCTCTGCATCGAGTTTGTTTGTGTTGCTTTGACTGGTTGCGCTGTGACTCATGTTTGGCCGAATGTCTTGCATAACGAGGGTTAGACAGACAAAAATAAAGACAACAGAAAGTCTGAGTCAATCCTCGTTCTGCCCAGATCTGAGGAATGAATCCGCTCACACTGACCGTCTCTGATTCGGCACAAATCCTGATCAGGCTAAATTCTGTAACTAGAAGTGTTAAAGTCATCTGTAATATTCTGAGTAAACAATAATCGATGCATTAACAGAGGATGTGCGTCACAGGTTGTGCATTTATCGATACTTAACGACGGTTTGCAGCTCATCCAATCAGCATAGAGTCTGAACTAGGGGTCGACCGATATGTGTTTTTCAGGGCCGATGCCGATACCAATTATTACATACCAAGTAGACCGATAACCGATATTTTGAACCGATATACATGTCTGGTGTAAAAATGAAAATTAATGTCAAAATTAAGAATAACAAGGGCTCTGACAAAAACTGCCTTCCCTGGTGTTGGTTGCACTTCTTACTCTTGTCTTCTTCCATGCATCCATCTACAATAAGGGTAATATAAAGAGAGAGTTAAAAGTGGGGCCACTGTATGCTTCATGATTAAGCCAATGAATACTGTACTAGAGCTAAACAGCTTGGGGAAATGTAAGTATTTGGCTTCAATAATTTACATGTTAGAAATGTATGTGTAATAGCATAACCTCTCATAATTCATTATTTTCTGATGACTAAATCATAACCTACAAGAGGTGACTATTCAATTCATCTAATGCACATCAATTGATTAACTTAAAAAGCACAATGTATATAATTGTAGTAGTATTAGTTGATAAACCGAACTTTTATTTTGACGGGCTGCCATGAGGACCTCTTAATTTTCTGTAGCCTTACTCAAATGAAACGGTCAAATGCTCATGAAGTAACTCTCAGAGCAGTTCTGGGGATGTTGTTCATGTATTTATGTCCTCATTTAGTGAGAAGGCAGATGCTGAAAACACCGCGAGCGTCGCGCACTTCAGTGTGTGTGTGTGTGTGTGTGTGTGTGGTAATCAAAACCGCGCGTCTGTGCCATTCACATATACAGAGACACGCAGAACATGCAGAATTCATATTTAAATAGTCTTTTTGCGGCTTAATGTTTACAGATACTAGTCCATAGCGCGAGTCGATTTAAGTGTACTGACCTACTTTTGATTAATTCATCCAAACTTTGACAAATTCCGTGACTCCGCGTTATTCAGTAAATTCCATTTATATGACTGGATTCCGTGATTCCGTCCGCGTTTATCCCATCGCGCAAACCATAAATAGATAACACTGAGGTGTTTTGCAACTTCAGTGTAGTGGATTGTGATTTATTGCAACTTGAGCAAAGTCTGCTGCTGCCTTTGCTCCAGTTAGGGCTTTCGGTGTGAGAGTGCCTTTAGTCTTCCACGTTGATTGGTTGGACTCATGACTCCCAACAAATCAGATGCGCGGTGGGCGGAGACTGCTCTAGGCCACAGAGTGGTGAGTTCAGACAGTCTGCATCAGAGCCAAATAGCGCGTTTCATCACATCGGTTTTGAAAATGACGATACCGATAATCATACAAATGTTTAATATCGCCGCCGATAATCGGCCAGGCCGATAACCGGTCGACCCCTAGTCTGAACGATCCGTTTCATAATATTTTTCTTCCATATCAGGACTGACTGTAGAGTTATTATTTCTCAGACTCTGACAGAGAAAGTATTATTGATGAAATGTCTGCCATCAGCTGCGTATGTGAGCGTACTGTTCTTATTCGGAATCATTTTATTGACTGTGCTGCTTTTAATTATTTGAGCAAATTGAAAAGATTTTGAATAATGTCAGGCCTGAATCGGTTTTAAAGTAATATTTTTGGTGTTTCTGCCTTTATTTTGATAGAATAGTGAAAGCTTGGAATTAGAGAAATGAGTTGGGTCACTCGAAGCGTCGTCCGCCCACAACACGGCTTTAACCTGTGCTTTGTCATGAAAACAGCTGCAGGAAGTTAGCAGGGATGAACAGGAAGCACGTCTGTGTGTTTCTGTTGTTTGCGGCTGGTTCTGATCTTGAGATCACTGCTGTCTGTGTGAATATCTGCTGTTTGCAGCTGGTTATTAGCAGAAGACGGGCCGCGTTACACGGATCTCTGGTTACATGAGCGCCAGTGCAACAGGAGACTAATGAGGGCATGAAACGCAGCACTGCACCCTTAATAGACAGCATCACAAACACCATGAGAGGTGTAAGGCTCGTGTTTGTGTGTGAACTGATGTTTGGAGGTCTTCATATGAATAAACTCCAGTTGTAAATCCCTAATAATCTGTCATGAGTGTGACTGAAAGAGCAGCTTCAGATCCTGATGAAAGTCTTTATTGCACTCTGGTCATGAATTCACTAATTTATCTTATTAATCTTTTTTAATTAAACTGATATGATGAGTGTGTGTGCAGACACGCATGGTTTCCCCCATCAGTATGAATGAATGATCTGCTGTGACAGAAGACACTGTCAGTCGTCTGATGAGCATCTGTCTGTCTGTCTGATGACTTTGTCTGTCTCTTTCTCTGTCTGTCTGTCTGATCAGTTTCTGTCTGTCTGATGAGCGTCTGTCTGTCTGCAGGGTCTGCGGAACAAACCGAAGAAGACGGGTCATGTGAAGCCGGACCTGATTGATGTGGATCTGGTCAGAGGTCAGACACATGTACCTGTATTGGATGTTTTTGGTGTCTGTGTTCACGTCACGTTCAGGTCTGTTTCACAGGTCAGTCGCGGCTCGTAACTCTTGTGTCTTATTCGTCAGGCTCTGCGTTTGCTAAAGCGAAGCCCGAGAGCCCGTGGACCTCTCTGACCCGGAAAGGCATCGTCAGAGTGGTTTTCTTCCCCTTTTTCTTCCGCTGGTGGATTCAGGTGACGTCGAGAGCCATCTTCTACCTGCTGCTGTCTCTCTACCTGCTGCAGGGTGAGCGAGTGTTTCTTCAAGCACAATCGCTTGTTTTTCAGCAGTGAGGATGGTCAAAAGTGTAGGTTACGGACTTCAGTAATGTCTCATGTGGTGATGAGACAAATGTCAGAATTCTTATCATCATGTCTGTCCTTACAGTGACTGGAATGTGGTTTTGGTCAGGTGTGTTTGTGACGCACTGATGGTGATTCACATCTTCAGTTTGACTGAATGACACGTATGATGGCTTTATGTTGTTCACTGAGGTCACTGTAGTTGTTTTTCTCATCAGAGACGTGTGTAAATAGATCTGGGTGGAGTTCAGGTGCTTTTGTTTTTACAGGTTACTAAAGAAAACAGGGTGTGTGTGTAATAATCCAAATTCATTTACTAAACGAAAGTAAACGTATCTCTCCTTAAAATCAGCAATAATCCATGTTCGTCATGGCTGAAATGAAGCTTTAATTTGAAGTTTAATTTAACTTATTATACCCCCGGTTTCACAGACAAGGCTTAAGCCTAGTCCTAGACTAAAATGTAAGTCTGAACAGTTTCAGCTGAAAGAAACTTGCACTGACTGATCTTAAAATACATCAGTGCCTTTGTTTTGTCTGAAAAAGTACACCAGTAATGTTTTTTTCTAAGCACGTTTATGAAAATTACTTAAATGTCCTAATTGAACTATGGCCTAATCCTGGCTTAGTCTAAGTCCTGTCTGTGAAACTGGGCCATAGAGTTTGATTGAACACAGTCTTTGGCTTCTGAAGCAATCATTTTCTCCTGCCTTTTATTTGACTGTCCTAGCGATGGTCATCTCTGATTAGCTGCAGTGGATTATGTGTGTTTTAACACCTGTGTGTTTTTTCCTGTCCCTCATGAGTGGAGAAGTGCTGCTCTTCATGTCGTCCATGTGTGTTTTGTGTTGCAGTGCTGGCGGCCGTGTTGTATTTTAGCATCTCCAGTCCTCACGGCGTCCCCGTCACCGAGGTGTTTGGCGGCATCTGGCTGATGCTGCTGTTAGGAACCGTTCACTGCCAGATCGTCTCCACACACACTCCTAAAACCAGCAGCAGCAGCGGGAAACGCCGCAGGTCAGACTCTCCTCTTCTGTGTGTGACTTTCTGCTGACTGTGTGTGAAGTTCAGTCGTCTCACTGACAGTGAAACACTACAGATGAAATCGGGGGAAGCGTCAGAACGTCGAGATGATTCTGCTGAATTCATGAAAATCTTTCTCAGGATCCAAATCAAATTCACACTTGTGACAGACACTAACGTCTTCATTATTAGGCGATTGTCAGCATCATAAAAAGAAACGCCATTACAAGCACAAATGATCAGTCATATTCCAGAAGCATGAATAGAAATCCAAAGGATTTTGATTAATAAGCTCCAATGTAAAAGAATCATTTTAGAGTTCGGTTGAATCATCTCCGCTGAGTCGGCGTCTCTTTCAGGCCTTTCGCTTCTCTTGACTTTGGGAATCAAAGTTCGCCCTATTTTAAGATTTCTGCACTTTGCTGTCTCTCGCTAAAGGAAGTTGAGGAAAGCGGCTCATTTGGACATTCATAGAGAAGGCGACGGCTCTAGCACTACTGATAACACGCAGGAGGGGGCGCCGCAGGGCTCGCTGTCCGCCGGCTCACGCGGCCTCGTCGCTTTCTTCAGAGGTTTCTGGCATGGTATCTTTAAAGCAGGGTGTGTATTTCTCTTTCTCTCATTTCCTCTTACAGTCTTCTTGGCTACAACATTTCTTTTCCTGAAACCACGTCATCACGCTGCAGTGCAGTTTAAGTCTCTCTTTGAGGTTCCTCACTAGACAAAGGGATTTTGTAGCCATTTTATTCCATTTGCTCCACGTTTCAATTGTTTTTCCCCCTGAAGCACAGTTTTGACTGCCTCCAGAAACCAGTTCAGTTTCTATTGATTCACAAGCTCCCATCAGCGTTTGCTGTAGAGGACTAGAGCTGCGCTTCCACACGTCGCTTGATCAAACACACAGCCTTTAGTAGAACCTGCTCTTTTCCTTGCTGTCCCATCAGGTCTAAAAAGTCCAAGCTGTCCATCGATAAGTACACAGAGACGGACAATGGATACGTGTCTCTGGACGGCCGCATCACCAGCAAAAGCAGCGAGGAGGGATTACAGCTGCACGAGCCTCACTGCGACCTGCTGCGCTCCGACGAGACACACTGGAGCCTCCAGCACAGCAGACACCAGCTGATCCTGCCGCCCACGGGCAAGGTACACACTCACTCACTCTCACACACACACACACTCACTCACTAACACACATGCACTAACACACGCACTCACGCAATCATTCACTCACTCTCACACACACACACACACACACGCACGCACTAACACACACACTCACTAACACACATGCACACACACATGCACACACACACTAACACGCACTCACACTCATTCACTCACACTCACACGCGTACGCACACACTAACACACACGCACGCACTAACACACACACTCATTCACTCACTCACACACACACGCACTAACACACACTCATTCACTCACTCACACTCATTCACTCACACTCACTCACGCACTAACACGCACGCACGCACGCACACACACTCACTCACTAACGCACACACACATGCACACACTCTCTCTCAGACACACACTCACATGGACACACACAGACACACACGTGGAGCCGTGACTGACGTGTGTTTTGTGCGTGTTAGTGTCTGTCTGAGGCTGCGGTTCCTCGCGGGGTGGAGAACATGTCGGATGAGGCGTCCAGTGAAGAAGACCCAGAGAACTACAGCGCCCTCCGCAGGGGAGCGGAGCGCAAGAACAGCGACTGCACGCTGCGCAACAGAAAAGCACACCACTACAAGAAGCATTACACTGCTGAGGTAAAACACACACACACACACACACGATCAGGGCTTCAGACTCCTTCATGTGTGGTTTGTTCTCAGGAGCCACTGAAGTCGGGCACCAGCTGCAGCTCGCGGTGCTCCAGCTCACGGACGCAGGACTCGGAGAGCACCAGACATGAATCTGAGACAGAAGATGTCCTCTGGGAGGATTTCCTTCACTGCGCCGAGTGCCGCTCGTCCTGCACCAGCGAAACAGATGCTGACGGATCCGCCGTCTGCTCCGCCTCCAAGAAAGAGTTCAGAGACGACCCGTTTCATCAGGTGCGTCACAGATCCAGAGCTCGTGCCTCCTTGCTTCAGATTTGTGGAGCAGGGGCCAGTTGTTCAAAAATAATCTGATCAGATTTTGGCCATCGGATTGGATCAAATCTTTAAAATGCGTTGTTCAGAAGAAAAAAAAAAATCCTGAATTCAGATTAGATCACAAAATCAAATCGTGGTTTTGATCTGGATTAAATCCTTAGTTTGTGGTGTTCAAAATGTTTTAGTAAGA
The DNA here is from genome assembly GCA_021397915.2 of Tor tambroides. NCBI lineage: Eukaryota > Metazoa > Chordata > Actinopteri > Cypriniformes > Cyprinidae > Tor > Tor tambroides. Next base: position 10,863 of record JAFVLL020023611.1, read on the forward strand.
TTGGGAGACTTTTGATCCAAAAAAACAGGATTATTCTGATCCCAGCAGAAGAGTGGATTTCAGCAACAAAAATGTAATAAAACTTTAAAACTGGTCCAAAAAATACAACATTTGTAATGTAATATATCCCCAAAAAGCTGTCAATATCAAATAAAAATATTATATTTAATTTTGAAAAAAAAAAAATTTAAATCACTGATTGTATACCACATTGGCACAGTCATCAGAGATGGACCAGTCAGAAGTAATTATTTGTGTAAATGCAGTGCAAAATTAAAATGCAAAACTGGCATTTTTTTTTCCATCACCTTGTCCCTTTAGGGGCTCCGTAGAGCACTAGTAATCCAGATTTGGAAATCTGAAAAACTGTGAATCTGGATCAGGATGAATCAGTCCAATTTTGCTTTGAAAAACCGGCACAAAAATAAGACCGGTTCCCTGATCCTGGAGAGCAAAACATGAGATTCACAAATCCAGATCCTTCTGATCCAGATTCAACTTTTTGAACAACTGGCCCCAGGTGTTTTGTTGCAGTATTGCAGTAAGCGTGTAAATGATATGCATGTATGTATGTGTATATGTGTGTGTGTGTGTGTGTGTGTGTGTGTGTGGGGCTCTGCTGCTGGTGAAGGGTCACGTGCCGTGGCTCCACAGCTCTAATCCAGGTCTGGAGCGGGTCAGCGCCATCGTGTGGGAAGGAAACGAATGCAAGAAAGCAGACATGTCTGTGCTGGAAATCAGCAGCATGATAATGAACAGGGTGAGTGTGAATCAGAGGAAGGAATGCAGTGAACTGATAAACACTGAACGTCTCGTGACCACGTGATCTCGCCCGCAGGTCAATCTCTACACTCCAGGGATCGGCTATCAGATCTTTGGGAATCTGGTGTCTGTGACGCTGGGTTTGACTCCGTTTGCGTTCAGATTGTTCCAGTATAAAGACCTGGAGCAGCTGGCGTCTCTGTCGGCCGGCGAGGTGCTGTCCATGGCCTTCGGCTCCTCCGCAGACGCTCTGGTGATGGCCATGGTGAGCGTGAGCTTCGTGGTGCGCGTCTGTCTCATCTGGCTCTTCTTCTTCTTGCTCAGTGTGGCTGAGAGGACATACAAACAGGTGAGTGTGGCGTCAGCATCCACACACTGAACCCGGAGCGTATCTCCGCATCTGACTGATCCTGGTTTTTCAGCGGCTGCTGTTTGCGAAGTTGTTCGGTCACTTGACGTCGGCGCGGAGAGCCAGAAAATCAGAAGTCCCTCATTTCCGGCTGAAGAAGGTGCAGAACATTAAGATGTGGCTGTCGCTGCGCTCTTACCTGAAGGTAAGCTGATTGAGCTCTCAGTTGTGTCCTTTATGAGACACGATGCTGTTGCTAACACTGTCCCGTCTCCGTCTGCAGCGTCGAGGTCCTCAGCGCTCGGTGGACGTGATCGTCTCCTCTGCGTTTCTGCTCACGCTCTCGGTGGTCTTCATCTGCTGCGCTCAGGTCAGTCTCTGGATGATCTCTGTGTTTCTCTCGTGACTAGCGTGTTTTACTGATGGCTGTGTTTCTCCTGCAGCTGCTTCACGTGCACGAGACCTTTCTGGAGTTTCATTATAACTGGGAGCTGGTGATCTGGAGCACCTCGCTGTCGCTTTACCTGCTGCGATTCGTCACGCTGGGGTCCGAAACCAGCAAGAAATACAGCAACACCTCCATCTTACTCACAGAACAGGTACAAACCAGACGTGATATTCTAAAGACACACAATCATCCCAGAGTCTCATCTGATGCGTTTCTATTTCAGATTAACTTGTACTTGAAAATGGAAAAGAAACCAAATAAGAAAGAAGAACTCACTCTGGTCAACAACGTCCTCAAACTGGCCACCAAATTACTGAAGGTATCAGAACACACACACACACACACACACACGATGGTAGCCAGACACTGAAGCGAGCGCTGACCGTGTCTCTGTCCCGCAGGAGTTGGACGCTCCGTTCCGTCTGTACGGTCTGACCATGAATCCTCTGCTGTACAACATCACTCAGGTGGTGATTCTGTCGGCCGTGTCGGGGGTCATCAGCGACCTGCTGGGCTTCAACCTGAAGGTCAGAATCACTGGATGTCTGTGAATCTCTTGTATTGTTGGTGCTATGTTCACAGTTTGTGTGTTTGGTTCACAGCTGTGGAAGATCAAATCATGATGGTGAATCTGCAGTGGTTCAGCTTCCCGAGGCGCCGCTGCGTCTCAAACACACGGTGGCGCTGTGTCCCCTCCGCAGGGGCTTCCTGACAATGAACTCTTGACCTGTTGTTCGGTCATATCAGAGTGCTTGTGCAATTCAGCTATTTATTTGACCCTTTCAGTGTTTTTTTTTTAATTCTGAAGTATTTGTTTTAGCTGTTACAATTGTTTTAAGTATTATTTTAGCTCATGATGTGACGTTCTCATAGGAAAGATAATCCAGCGCAGTCTGATCTGCGAGTTCCTGAAACCAACAGAAAAGCCCCATCATGACGTGATGATCTTTGTGGAACGGATGAAACTGACACACACACACACAACTGAAACTGCCGTTTTTACACGCGTGTGAGTTTCCTCAGCTGCAGTTTTTCAGCTTTCTTTTTATTCTCGGCAATAAGTGTCAGTGAGTTCAGATGAGCATTAATGCATCTGATCACACACTGATTCAGGCGCTTCACGTGTCACACACACACTCCGTCGGTCTGTAAACACATGTGTGTCAGTTAGGAAAGCCTCAAAATGTGCACTTTAAAGCAGAAAATGTTACATGTTTCAGTCATGTTACAGTCCGAGTCAACGGGTCAGTTTTGTACGTGACAGGGCAGACGGCGTAACGACCAAAGTGTTTTTCTTTTTCCTTTTGTCTGTTTTTTGCTGGAGATGAATGTATTCGACTCTCTGAACTCTGCTTTGTAAAGGTGACTGACAGAGTTACTTTTTTTGTTGTGATTTTGTTTTTGTCTGTTTTGAGTTTGATTCATATAGATTCATATTTCTGTTCATGGAGGGAAAATGTTCTGTTACAAAGAAACACTATTTGAGGAAAAAGAGAAATGGAGAAACAATGTCTCGTTTGCTTTTCAGAGAGAATCTTGTGTTTCTAGTCTCTGTATATGAGTGTCAGACGTTTCTTTTCTCAGATGAAGGTACGGCCAGCTTCACGAGACGTGTGCTGAGGTCACATATTTCAACACACTGTACAAAATAAATCTCTCATGAAAAGTGTTTGCAGCGCTCAAACTTCTTTTGCTGATCAGGTGCATCAACCATCTGCTAACTAACCTATGAACTAACCAGGTATGTGCTGCGATCCGTATGAACGGGTAGTGCACTAAAATTACAGATTTGTCCATTTTAATCTTACTTTTTTCCCCTATTTTAAACACTTTCCACAAAAAACAGTTTACTGAAGTAGTCCTGCTGTGCGCGATGGCTTATAAAACTGCATGTGTAATAAGGAATTAAATGTTTTAGATCTAGAATGTCACTATGCATTATCTACCCATGAATGAAATGTTCCTCAGAGTAGCCACAGTTAAAACATCCATGTAGCTCACATGTTGGGCTTGAAAGAGACGCTAATAGAGCGAACACTGTTCAGGATCACTCACTCATGAACCTGTGGGAGAAATACAGCAGGAGAACGTCTCTACTGAGCACTGAAACGCCACGATCACCGACTGCTTGTGTTCCCTAGTTAGTGTGAGTGCATGACTGGCTGTCTGATCAGTACTCAGGGATCTGCAGCGGTGTTGAGGCTGGACTGACCTGAATCTCAGCTGATCCAGCTCTAATTCACCGCTTCTGAAGGACAGGTTCGGTTCAAGCAGCAGATCTCAAGAAACACTCAGAGTGACCCTAACTTCATCAGGAGCAGATCCAGGCTCAGCTCTCAGAGATTCCTCACACATCAGCTGAAAATGTACTAAATAAGGACAAACTAATTTAATCACCAGTAAAATATAACTTTACTTAAAATTAGAATTACAATAAAAATAGCAGTCAGGTTAGTAAAATCTGTGAAGGCAGGATCATTATTCAACACATGATTGTAAAAACTTTCATATTATTTACAAAATCATGCTGCAAATGTTTTATTCACTTACTAATGATTTCAGCTCCAATGGTTTCTCCTAAAAAGTCTTTAAAAATCAGTATTCTTACTTTTCTATTTGTAATCACAAAGAAATTCGTACCTTGTTCCATGAGTCTTTCATTAAAAACAACAAAACACAAGATGAAGTATTTATGAAACAAAAATCATGTGTTCAGAATGAAGAAATAGCGCACTGATGGCAAAACACTGCGACTGAAACCGTCCTTCTCTCTAGACTCGTGTTCTTCTGTATATCAGCGCGAGATGTTAACGTCAGCACGGTCTTAGACCAGACAAAACATAACATCCCTGCATTATTAGATCTTACTGTATGTTACATTATTATTAATCAAACAGTCATTCGACAAGAAGAGGAGAAGATCACTGCTCTTGTCTGAATAACTTTAGCAGCTTTAATAACATGCTCTGCTCTCTCGTTATTGCGCTGCTTTGACTTTTCTGTCATTTCTAAAGCAATACTTTATGAAAAAACACTAAGCTTATTTGGTTAAATTATTTATGATTATTCAATTGCATTGATAATGAACTTTTTAAATAATTAAAATCGTTAATGGAGATCTTGAAAACACAAGACAGTTGCTTTGCACAATTAACCCTAGGCTAACTGAGACTTGCATATATTGCTCTTTTGTTGGTTTTGATTCCTTCTGTTGTCCTCATTTGTAAGTCACTTTGGATAAAAGCGTCTGCTAAAGGACTAAATGTAATCCAATTCTGCGCAAAACTTCTTCTCATGAATGTAGAAGAGCTCTGTCCAGTTTACACACTTCACACTGCAACTCTAGTACGGTAGAGTAGTGTGTTAGTCTGCTATTCTGAACACTCACGATCGAGAAACAAACTCCCATCACTCTACAAACTCTGCAGGTGCGTGTGGACAGGTCAAAGGTCACGCCGCGCTCTCGCTCTCCCGGCTGAAGTCGGACGAGCTGGAGCGCTGCCGGCGGAAGTCGATGAATATTCCCTCGGTGTCTGAGTCCAGAGACTCCAGAGTCTGGTCCACGATGGTCTCGGGGCTGGACTCAGATGCGAAGCCCGGCTCGGGGCAGATGGGAGGAGACGGATCCTCGCAGACGTCTGGCTCCTCCGCGCAGGAGGTCATCTGACACACGGAGTGGCGTCTGACCCCGGCGCCGGCGACGCTCTCGGGGTCGTACTCGGCCACCGGCGTCAGCATGGGGATGTTGTAGCTCTTGGAGCGCACCACGGGGTTCTTCGCGGGCGAGTCGCCGGAGCGGGGCCATCGGCGCAGGAGCCGCTTCTCTGAGAACAGCAAAGGAACGAGGGTCAGGATCTGCTGCGACTGCTGCGTGAGCTTTACTGTGACGCTGCTCACCCAGAACACAGGAGCTCTGCGAGACCGAGCCGTCGCCGGAGAACAGGCCATGCGTCCCCAGATACGGAGACACCACCTTCTGCACCAGAGACTCCAGCTTCAGGTAATCACTGCTCACTCCTTTAGACTCGTGAACCCCCTGCGACACACACCATCACATCTACACATCAGCCTCGACTCTAACCACTCATCATCAGCAATCCTCTTCAGCAGAATCAATCTTTCAGATTATTATATAGGATATTAACTAAAGATCATATTCCATGAAGATATTTTGTAAATTTCCTACTGTAAATATATCAGAACTTCATTTTTGATTAGTAATATGCATTGCTAAGAACTTCATTTGAACAACTTTAAAGGAGATTTTCTCAATATTTAGATTTTTTTGCACCCTCAGATTCCAGATTTTCAACTATTGTCCGATCCTAACAAACCATACATCAATGGAAAGATTATTTATTCAGCTTTCAGATGATGTATAAATCTCAATTTAAAAAAAAAATGACTCTTATGACTGGTTTTGTGCTCCAGGTCACAAGGTGAACTGACGCATCTGTTTCCGAACACTTCATGACTTTGTCTAATTTCTAGAAGCACGTCTCTCACACTTTCACTCAGAAAACCTGTACAGAGTTTCTAAAGGTTTTATGAAGGTAAATTAAAGACTTTAAGACCATTTTAAGACAATGGGCCAGATTTACTAACAGCTCGCACCAGCGCAAACCGTCTTTAGGTGTTAAAACAGTACTGACGGTTATTTTGCACCTGACCGTATTGAATATGCATTTGTAGGAGTTTCCCTTTCAGACACAAAATTTTTGGGAGGAGAGTATTAAGTCGAATCAGGCAATGCGATTTACTATCTTATGCCCTCGTCAAATTACTGGCATTTGCTCACTCATTTGCAAACTCACTTAATTTCGTTCAATTTCTCAGAAGACAAGACTTCACCCATCTTCATTTTGCTTCTCCAGTAAATGTTTCTTGATTTAAGGATGTTTAGATATTTGCACTGGAAAACTAAACATTTTTGCAGTGCATGCAAATTTAATGTTATGACTATGAATTTAAGACTTTCTGCTCTGATTTAAGACCTTAATGGTGCTGTATGTAATTTTTTGTCTCTTCTAAAGCCAAAAAATATCATAATATGTTTGTAGATATTAAGGAAACATGTTATGTTTACATAGCTGTTTCTCTGAAAGATAATGCTATAGCCAGTAATTGTGTGTTTCGGGCAGGTTCTTGCAGGACGCATTTCAACCGCTAGCTGTCAATATTACATAATGCACCTTTATGGCCTAAATTTGTAAAAGGGCAAATTCAGACTTTAAGAGCAGCAGAAACCCTGCAAGCAGCTGTGATTTATGATCAAACATCACCAGCAATCACATCTGAGAGATCACTGAGACAGAGATGGAAAAACTAAACAATAAAACAAAACTATGACGAGCCCTTTAACATGCAGCATGCAGAAACACACAGGAAATAAAACCACAAACGAAGCAGAAACACACACACACACATTGTGAAGAATCAGTAGGGTGTAGATAGATTTCACTCAGAGTCTGAAGGTCAGAAATGATGCAAGCACAGAAAACCACAAATATACACACGTCTCACAAACACTCACAATACGACACGTTTGCTTGGAAATAAAACTCACATACATAGTTCACATACGTGTACACCAAAATACACACGCATTTGTCTTGTGTGACTCTGTCCTGTATGTTTAAGACGCGTTACACACAGAAACCCACTGGAAACTCGCAGGGAAACTGATAGTTTCTGCTCTGAGTCGACTCAGGAAATCTAGAGCGTCATGAAAGTTTCTGATGTTTTTTTACACGAGAGTCTGAAGGGTTGCTGGGAAACGGCTGCATCACGCACACACACACACACACACACACCTGCAGGATGAGCAGCATCTGAATGATGGAGGGAGGCACACGAGCCCGCGGCCGCGTCAGAGCGTCGTCCAGCTTAATGTTGAGAGTGATGATGTTCCTGAAGTGCAGCAGAGCCAGCTGACGGACAGACGGCTCCTTCCCCTGAACACACACACAGTCTTAAATACACCACCAGTTCATCCTTCACACACTCTCACTAGTTCAGAGCAAATAAATCTGCTCTATCAGCAAAATAAGAGTATTGCAGTGTTTGGCAAAGCACCTGGACGGGGTAGAAGATGGCCTGCAGCGTGGACAGAACATCACAGAAGAAGTAGTCCCACGTTTCTGCCAGAGAATCCAGCAGCTTCTGACCTGCACACACACACACACACACACACACACACACACACACACACAGAGCGGAACTGACTACAAACATCTGCTAAAAGTCAGCAAAACACCAGCTGATTCAAACTCATTGAGTCACATTAGTGAAGAGAATGATCTGACGGAGGAGATTCAGAAGAGTGACACAAGTGGACGATTCTTCTGAAGGTCACATCAGCATTAAACATGTCCTTTTAAGGCAGAGGAAACTCTTCAAAACCACAAACACACATGAACCATCAGAAATGATTCACACAATATCTTACCTTCATAAAAGCAAATCTTATCTTTCAGAATCACCATTCCCTTCGTCAGTAGCTGATTCTGCGACACAATCACAATCAAACTCAGTTCACAGCTGCTTCATGTAGTATTGATTATTGATCTGAGACTCAACTGATCACCTGCAGATACTCTGTGAAGAAGGAACCCAACTCAGTCTTCAGGAGCTGCCTAGAGACAGACAGAGAGACAGACAGACAGACAGACAGACAGAGAGACAGAGAGACAGACAGAGAGACAGA